>CAUYRT010042004.1:0-37358 GCA_963574885.1 Lepilemur ruficaudatus
GTGGGACTGCAAATTGGTGCAACCTTTGTGGAAAAGAATTTGGAGATTCCTCAAAGAGCTAAAATTAGAATTACCATTTGATCCAGCAATAGCATTATTAGGCATCTACCCAAAAGAGCACAAGACATTCTATGATAAAGACATCTGCACCCTAATGTTTATGGCAGCACAATTCACTATTGCTAGGTCATGGAAACAACCCAAGTGCCCATCACTTCATGAGTGGATTGTTAAAATCTGGTATTTGTTCACAATGGAATATTACTCAATTTTAAGAAATGACAGCAAGTTAGCACCTCTTGTATTATCCTGGATTAAGCTTGAACCCATTATTCGAAGTGAGGTGACAGAAGACCCGAAGAATGGGCCCCACTTGTACTCGCCATCAAACTGGTATTGTATGTTGATTTTTTTTTTACTGAATTAATTTATTAGTTCTAATAGTTTTTTGGTGGAGTATTTAGGGTTTTCTCTAGATAGGATCATGATAACTGGAAACAGGGATGATTTGACTTTCTCCTTTCTAATTTGGATGCCTTTTTCTCTTTCTCTTGCCTAACTGCTCTAGCTAGGACTTCCAGTACTCTGTTGAGTAGGAGTGGCAAAATTGGGTATCTTTGTCTTATTCCAAATCTTAGAGAAAAAACCTTCAATTTTTCCCCATTCACAATGACGTAAGCTGTGGGTTTGTCATATATTGACTTTATTATATTGAGTTATGTTTCTTTTATACCGAATTTGTTGAGTTTTGATCATGAAATGGTGTTGAATTTTATCAAAGGTTTTTTCTGCATCTGATACAACCGCTTTTGAAAAATAGTTTGGCAGTTCTTCAAAATGTTAAGCATAGTTACCATATGACTCACCAATTCCATTCCTGGCTATATACCCGAAAGAATCATAAACATATGTCCACATAAAAATTTGTATATGAAAGAAGCATTATTTATAGAAGCCCAAAGGTAGAAACAAATCAAATGTCCATCAACTCATGGATAAAAAATGTTGTACATACATATAATGAATTTTTTTAAGCCATAAAGAGGAATAAAGTGCTGATATATGCTATGACATGGATGATCCTTGCAAACATGTTAAATAAAAAGAATATAGACACAAAAGGCACATATTTTATAACTCCATGTATATTAAATATTCAAACAGGCAAATCTATGGAGACATAAATTACATTTTTCGTTGTCTGGAGCTGGGAAGAAGGGAGAATAAGAAATGACTGCTAGTGGGTACCTGCATTCTTTTGGGGGTGATGAAAATGTTCTTGAATTAGGTAGTCATGATAATTGTATTATTCTGTGATGAAAAGTAGCCAAAAACCCTTCTGAATTGTATGCTTTATATTTTTTGGTTCCTTTTTTATCATTGATAAACTTTATTTTTTAGAGCAGTTTTTGGTTCATAGCAAAATTGAGCAGAAAGTACAGAGAGTTTCCATTTACCCCATATTCCAGCACATGCACAGCCTCCCCCATTATCCACATCCCACAGTGCAATGGTAGATCATGCAGTGGTACATTTGTTACAATAGATGAACCTAAACTGACACGTCATTATCACTCAAAGACCATAATTTACATTACGGTTCACTCTTGGTGTGTATTCTGGGAGTTTTACAAATGTGTAAGGACATGTATCTACCATGCCAGTATCATTCAAAATCATTTCACTGCCCTAAAAATCCTCTGTGCTCTTCCTGTTCATCCCTCCTTCCCCCTTAACTTCTGAAAACTTCTGTTCTTTTCCTGTCTCCATAGTTTCACTTTTTCCAGAATATCATATACCATATTTGGAATATACAGTATGTACCCTTTTATGATTGGCTTCTTTCACTTAGTAATATGTAGGGGGTTTTTTTGGTAAAAGTAGCTTATGTTTAATACACTGAATACTATTTCATTGTATGGATGTACCACTATTTATTTATTCATTCACCTGTTGAAGATATCTTGGCTGCCTCTGAATTTGCACGATTATGACTAAAGCTGCTATAAACATTTGTGTGCAGGTTTTTTGTGGACATAGTTCTCAATTCATTTGAGTCAATACCAAGGGACTCACTTGCTATATCATATGATGACTATCTGTTTCATTTTGTAAGAAACTGCCACTGTCTTTCAAAGTGATTGGCCATTTGCACTTCCACCACAATCAATGAGAGGTCTCACTGCTCTACAACCTCCCCAGTCTTTGGTGTTGTCAATGTTTTGGACTTTGGTTATTCTAATAGGTGTGTAGTGATATCTTATGAAATTGCAATTCCCAAATAATATATGATGTGGATCATCTTTTCAGATTCTTAGTCGCCATATCCACATCTTCTTTGATGAGGTGTCTATTCAGGTCCTTTGTCCATTTTTAATTGAGTTGTTCGTTGTCTTTCTTATGGTTGAGTTTTTAGAGTTATTTGCATGTTTTAGCTAATAGTCCTTTATCAGCTATGTCTTTTTAAATATTTTCTCCAAGAATATGGCTTATCTTATCATTCTCTGGATATTGTCTTTTGCAGACAAGAGATTTTTAATTTGAATGAAGTCCAACTTAACAATTATTTCTTTCACAAATCATGTCTTTGGTGTTGTTTTTAAAAAGTTGTCACCATACACAAGGTTATTTAGGATTGCTCCTATGTTTTCTTTTAGGAGTTTATAGTTTTGCATTTTAGATTTAGGTCTATGAGCCATTTAGAGTTGATTTTTGTGAAGGATGTAAGGTCTGTGTAAGATTAAATTTATTACATGTAGCTGTCTAGTTATTCTTTCAACATTTGTTAAAAAGACTATATTGCTCCATTATTTTTACCATGCTTCTTTGTTAAAGACAAGTCAATTGTATTTATATGGATCTATTTCTGAGTGTTCTACTCTGTTCTATTGGCTTATTTGTCAATACTTTTGCCAATACCAAAACTGTCTTGATTGCTGTAATTGTACTTTTAAAAGATGTATTATTTCAAATTTAAATTATATCTAAAGATGTTATTTTTAAAAAACCAGAAAGAATAGTGAATAAAGAAATTGTTAAACACTTGCTTTTAACCCAAAAATTAATTGAAAACTCCAATTAATATCAAGCATGAGATTCCTACAATCTAAAATTTATTTTGCTTTAGAACAGTCAGATATGACAGATACTATGGAGCCAGAAAAAGTGCAGATCAAGTATATTACACAGAGAGAGAAGCTCAAGGAGTGATTTGAAATTACTGTATAATGAAAGGTTAAGCAAAGTTGATTATACCAGATACAGATAGTAAATGTGTATTGCTTTATAGTCTACTCTAATTAATAACAGCTCTCTGCCTAGAGTGCTGTTGTTAGATTGTAAGGCAGTATTCAACAGTATGAAAAAGGCTTTTGGCTAAATTTGAGATGTCTGCCATCATCAAGGAAATGAGAATTTGTAGATTGCAAAATGAAATTGATAGGTAAGATAAGAGTTAAATTTTTAGAATTCTTTCTATGTGCCAAACATGTTTCACCCAACCCTCACAGCAAATCTATAAGCTGGGCACTTTCATGTTCCCAATTTATAGATGAAGAAACTGTGGCAGTGTGAATTTAAATAACGTGTTTAAGTTATTTTCTGAAAAGTGAGGATATGGCATTTTAGAGATTCAAGTGAGTTTGCTTCTTCTTCTTTTTTTTTTCTTTTTTTACTACTTTTCTTTTTTTACTCCTAACCACTATCCAACAGTGATTGTAGCTGTTTGGTGGCTCAAAAACAACAGAACAGTAGAGCCAGAGCATCGTTTCAGTACTCATCGAACTAGTAAGGTTTGTGTAGTCAGAGTCCTTTAGACAGAAAACTTTTGTTTGGCTCCAAGATATGAGGTACAAAGTTTAGATTTTAAAATGAAGATTCCAATGTTATAATAAATAAGCCTGAAGCATCATTATCCTTAGAAAATTGCAGAAATGGTAAACTTGGGTAGAGGGAAATATATAATAATGAAGAAATTGACTCACAGTAATTCAGAAACCTATAGAAAGTTTGACCTTAATACTGAGCACAGTCTATTTGTGTTAATACTTGCACAGTCTATTTTTTCATCGTTTATGGCAAAATATGGAATCATTTTGAATATTTTGTTCTATCTAAAATTATCAGACTCAAGGTGGAGTAGGTGAAGAGAAACTGTATAAAAGGCAAATTTAAAGAGGGAAGAAATCATAAAGCTGGAATTGACTGTCTTAGAATAATAAAATCCATTATAAAAGACTACATATTGTATGAGTGCATTTATAAGAAATGTCCAGAATAGACAAATCAGTAAAGACAGGAAGTAGATTAGTGGTTGCCTGTGGTTGAGGACATGGTGGAAGACACGGGATGGTGAATGACTCTAATGAGTATAAGATTTCTGTTTGGGTTATTTAAAATGTTCTAAATCTAGATTGTGCAGATGATTATGTCTATACAACGCTGTGAATATATTAAAACCATTGCATTGTATACTTTAGTAGTGTAATGGTTGGCTGTATGGTATATTAAGTCTATCTCAGTAAGGATGTTGAAAAAAATCAAATGTGGACAGTTTTAAAGAATGCTAGATGTCAACAATAGGGATATTTATCTGAGATGTTGCTATTGGTAACAAAGCCATAACATTTCAATGAAAACAACTATTGGCAAGCAGCCTTATTAATTGATGATCAAGCAAGAATGTTTTAACTAATTTACATATTGATATGAAAGATACTTATAAATTGTTGCTTGAGTGTGTTTTACTGCTTTAATGTTTACTGTGCTTCATTTTTAATTTTGAAAATTGAATAGAGTTTGGTGGTGGTTAACATTTAATGCATTACAATTTTCCTATGTAGAATATTAAAAAAAATAGATACTGTGATAGCATTTCTTCACAGAATGTCTAATTTTCAGAAATGGATTACTGGTATTAAGTGGGGAGGGAACTTCTATGTATCTTTGTAACTTTCTATCCTATTGCAATCACTCCTCTGTTACATTTGAGATGTGAGATTATTGGTAAATTTTATTCTTTATGATGGTGATCTCAGATCATATCCTAGACAAGCCATTTATGCCACAGTATGAGTGCATGTATAATGGGGTAGGGTGTGGGAGACTTCCCTCAAACCCTCTTGGGTTACTATTAAGAAAATAGGAAGAAAATGGCAACTGTGTCATAATTTCAATGACATTTTTGTGTCTAACAAATCAGGAAAAGTTCAGTACATGACAGAAGTTGATGCCACTGTTTTCTTCTTTATATTTCTTTCTTTTTTACTTTTTCTCCTGTTCTTTCCTTTATCTAAACTTCATCTAAACTTTCCTTTATCTATACTTTAAAGTATAAAAACTACCTTAAAGCTTATGTACTAAACAATGCTATCTGCTTGTGCTAAGATGTCAGGTAGGTTTGCTGAGGAAAGCAACTGCATCAGACCCATTTGTGAACATTCAAATCATAGCTATACTGATTTTAAATATGCTTAGACCATTTGTTTCTTCACAGATGGTTCATAAAACTGTAATAGATTTGGAAGAATCAAACAAGCTCTGTTGACCAGAAATGGTACTCACTTCTGTGTTCCTCTGAGTTCTAAAAGACCCACGTGACAGTTAAAACTATCTGTTGAGACAACCAAAAATAAATTGACTATGATGTGATACAGTTGTTTTGCTCTTAAGTATAGAAACACATATAACATATAAATATAAGGATAATTGCTTTTTAGCAAGCATTTCTTTTTCATAGATAAACTATATTCAAAAGGAATCATTGCGTTTCTCAAAAAATTCAGTTTGTGGAAATTATGGCTGGAGAAATGAGAACCTATACCTCAAATATTATCTGGTATTATTAACAAAAAGTATACAAAAGTGTCATTTTCCTCAATTTTGACCTGAATATTATTAGGAATTATGTAAATGGAAACAAATAGTATTAGTTCAAAAGTATTTTCTTATTTATGTAATAAAATATTTTAAAATGACATTGTGTTAATAAAAATTTAAAGAGAAGACATTTAGATATGACATTGCATTATTGACATATTAGTTTGTGTTTTTGACTATGAAAATTTGAACTGTAAAAACAGTAATATATAGTATCATATTTCATATAATTCACCAAATTTGCTTTTTCTCCAGTTTTTCCTGTATCAACAAATGGCATCACCTGTATCAACAAATGGCATCAAAATATTACCATTTGTCTTTGATGGTTCTTTTTGTCACTTCTGTTATCTAAGTCATCAGCAAGCCCTATTGGCTCCATCTAAAATATTGCTAATTCTGTGTGATTGCTTTGCTTTCATCCTGGCCCTACCTATCAGCAAATCTTACCTGGGCCATCATAGTAGCCTCTTAACCAGTCTTCCCTCTTACACTCCTGTGGTCCACATCCAGATCCACTGTCTTTGTGGTGAAATCGCGTATCATATTGCTCCCCTGCTTAAATGACTTTGAATCTTAGAATAAAATCCAAACTTTTTTCTCTGACATACAATGTCACACAAAATCTGGCCCCAACCTTACCTTACTTATGTGACCACATCTAACACCACCTCCTCTTGCTCACTGGACTCCAGGTGGCTTTCTCTCTGTATCCCTAACAGGCTAAATGCATTCCTGCCTACTGCCTTTACATTAGCTTCTCTTTTCTTCTGGAATCTTCCCCAAGATTTTCTCACTGCTTATTCCTTCTTGTCTTTCCTATCAAAGAGTAAATGAAATTTTCTCTACAATGTCTTTCCTGTCCACCCAATCTTATTACTACACGCTCTCACTGCCATTTTACCCTGATTGATTTTCATCAGAGCACTTATCCCTATTTGATATTTTCTTGTTTGTTTATGAGTTTATTTTCTGCCTTCTCCCATTACAATAGAAGTTTCATGAGACCTAGGATAGTGCCTTTCTTAATAAGTACCTCATCTCCCTTGTTTGGAAAGTACCTTATACACAGCAAATGTTCAATTTTGTGTATGCACTTTTCACATGTATTATGTTTATTTGATTGCTGTTCTTAGCAAAGAAAACTTTTTTTTATTAAAGAGGGATTGCTAATATGCATAGAAAACAAATAATTCTCAAGCAAAAAGGAAAACAG
This sequence comes from Lepilemur ruficaudatus, assembly GCA_963574885.1. Classification (NCBI taxonomy): domain Eukaryota; kingdom Metazoa; phylum Chordata; class Mammalia; order Primates; family Lepilemuridae; genus Lepilemur; species Lepilemur ruficaudatus. Next base: position 7,094 of record CAUYRT010042004.1, read on the forward strand.
ACTTTACAGGAAAAAATAAGCGCTGGAGGGAGTTTGGATAAAAACTTTTGTATTTTAATTTTATCCCTGAATTTTAATTTCATTTGCAAGCTATTAAAAATATGAATGGGTGGGTGGAAGGATAGATAGATAAATTAATAGCTGAAAGAATCAAGATGATTTTAGGAAGCTAGAAGCTATTTAGTTCTTCATTGTGATCATATTTAATTTTAAGTAGCTTCCATTGGGGGAAATTGGTGTCTGTTATGTTAATAAAACACTGATACTGAAATTTGAGACAAAAGACTGGATAAGTGCTCCCATGGTTTGGGATATACTAGGAACATTATCCAAAAAGAAATTAAAACAGAAGAATTATTAACACATTAGAATTAAGTGCAATTGAAATGAAATAAAAATGAATAGTGTAGAAGAGAGAAAAAGAAAAATGAACTCTAATATGACTAAGTAGCAATTAAAATCTTAAATAATTAGTTTATGGTTGACTATATATAGTCTCTGAAGGTTCTGTGAGGCTTCTGACACTTCTGTTTGTTTATGTAGACTTTGAAGCTTGTATCAAGACTAGTTATAAAATTGGGCCCTTTAGATACGAATTTTCTAAATATTATTTAAAGGGACTTATTTATAAATTCTTAGGGTATGGCTTTTTTGGCTATTCCAATTGTTGAAAATGAAATTTCACAATGTGATCTGGTCTCTGCATATTTCAATTAAATACCCCTATTTATTTTATACAAATAAAAATAGGGGTAAGAGTAGGGAGTGAGGAAATATACCTATCATCATTATTTGAATTTTAAACACTTGCTAAATTCAAGGGAGATGGATGCATTTTGTGGTGTAGGTCTAACTTCAAACTTTTAAAATAAGTTCTGAGTTAGAGATTAGTTTTGAAATAAGTTCTGAGTTAGAAATTTTAAGACCCTAACACAGGAACCTATTAAAGATTATTTTAATGCCCTTTTATTATTTACCAAAACAGTATTAAGCTATATTTCATCATTTTCTTTTTATGTGCACTCTTTTCAGCCATCTGCTTCAGAAGTAGAAAATTCAGAAAAATAAAAAAGAAACAGAAAAATATCTGAGCATATTTGAACTCTGTGCCTTTATTAGGGGAAGGAAGATGTGTTGATACAGGTTTCCTTGTAATGGAGCTTCTATTTCCAAGCATGGAGGACTTCGGGCCCTTGTGTAATATATTTGGCACAGAACTCATTGGCACACATGGCATTCAATCATGGCTCCATTATTTTCCTAGAGGAAAGTTTAATGGACAAATCCCTTTCTATTTTTTGATAGAAATATTTTTAAAAAACAAGCTATTGTGAATTTTGCATGAGGAGGTTTCATATTTTCATGTTATTTGTTTAATAGTTACAATTTGATAACATTTTTTTGTAGCCAGGAGGAAGGAAGAATTATTAATTTTATGGTGTGTTTTTAGAGAGCTTCTAACAAAAAATTTAACCAAGGGTTCCTGAGAACACTTATGTGTGTACCTAACTTTCCATCAAGACCTTGGCACCCTACTCTGGTCTTTCAACCTAAATGTGCAGCCAGAAGCTACTTTAATATCTCATTTTCATATAATTTTATGTCTACTCTTAAATCAATGGCCAAGTGATTGTTATTTCTAAGCTTACAATTCAAGTAGCCAATTCTAAATTTTTTCCTGAAAATTAAAAAAATTACTATACGAAAGAACACTGTTAAATAGAATTATATAAATACTTTCTCATATGATTCATTAACTTAGGTAAAATATGAATTCCATAGCAGTGTCAAGCAATGTTTCTAGTATACAATATGCATCATTGAATTTCTAGCCATTTTCCTACAGTAAGCTTGGAGCAGATATGCAGTACAAAAATTTCATTGTGTCACTTTTTTCCTTTTCTGTTTTCACCATGACATGACAGTTGTTTGCATTATTTTATGTCAATGCCCTTCGTATCCAAATGTGATGTCACTTATGGCATTGCTTGCCTGTATATAAAGACAGGTGACCTCCAGCCCTTTTCACTTTGATTATATTTATTACCATTTCCCTAATTCAAAAATACAAATACCATTTTGGGATCTATTGTTATTGAAAAATTATTACTGGATATTGAGCTACTCCATATCATACAGAAACTGCTTATATATCAGATAACCAATCTACCTCACAGATTTGAACTTTTGTGTGTGTGGCTTTGTGATTATTATTCTTGACTTGTATATGATATGGAAGAATCATGAAAAATGCCACGAATACAAAGCTGTTACACGTGTAGATCTTGTACTTGTTTGTATTGAAAGTTTACTTTGTGATCACCTAGACTAATGTAGTTGCTGTTTCAGCTGTTAATGCTCTCAGGGGGATCTAATAAAGACACCTGCTGACATTGACAAGGTTAAGACAGAGCCAAGGCAAAGCAAAAGGGTCATGAGAAAAGTAAATAGATGAAAGTTGTCAGAAGGAGGAAAAAGAAGAATAAGTAAATTCTTATTTGTGTTGAAGAAAGATGTATTAATATATACAAGATTTTTCAAATTTGTCATCCTTCTTTTATACCTAAATCTTACTGTGGGACTTTTGACCCTTCTTATAAACACAAGCTGTCTAGGAAAAAAAAATAATGTATTTGGAAGTACAACATGCATTTTTAAAACTCTACTTGCATAAAAACAGACACATAGACCAATGGAACAGAATAGAGAGCCCAAAAATAAACCCATATATAAAATCAACTAATTTTCAATGAAGATGTCAAAAATAAACAATAGGGAAAAGATAGACTTTCTAATAAATGGTGTCTAGAAAACTGGATATCCATATCCAAAAAAATGAAATTGAATCCTTTTCTTATGCTATACACAAAATTCATTTGAAACTGCATTAAAAGCTTAAACATAAGACTTGAAATCATGAAACTCCTAGAAGAAAACATAGGAGAAGCTCTTTGACATTGATCTAGGCAATTATTTTTTAGATTTGACACCAAAAACCCAGGCAAAAAAACAAAAATAAATAACTGATACTATATCAAACTAAAAAGTTTCTGCACAGCATAGAAATAATCAACAAAATGAAAAGGCAACCTATTGAAGGGGAGGAAATATTTGTAAACCTTAGATAAGGGATTAATACTCAAAATACATAAGGAACTCATACAGTTCAATAGCAAAAAACCAAATATCCCAATTAAAAAATGAGCAAAAGACCTGTATAAACATTTTCCAAAGGCTATGCAAACAGCCAACAAGTATATGAAAAGATGCTGAGCATCGCTAATCGCCAGGTAAATGCAAATCAAAATCACAATGAGATATCACCTCTCACTTATTAGGGTGGCTATTATCAAAAAGATAGTATAACTAGTGTTGGCAAGGGTGTGAAGAAAAGGAAACCCTAGTACCTTGTTGATAAAAATGTAAATTGGCACAGCCATTATGGAAAACAGTATGGAAGTTCCTGAAAAAATTAAAAATAGAACTACCATATCATCCAGCAATTCCTCTTCTAGATATATATCCAAAGAAAATGAAACTAGCACTCCATAGAGATACCTGCACTCTCATGTTTACTTCAACCTTGTTCACAATAGCCAAGTATTGGAAACAATCTGAGTGCCTATCAGTGGGTGAATGGATAAAAAAAATTGTGAGATATGCATGCGTGCACATACACACACTTACAGGAATATTGTTAATATTCAGCCTTTAAAAAGGAGATCCTGCCTTTTGTGACAACACGGATGAAACTGGAAGACATTATGCTGAGTGAAATAAGCCAGACACAGAAAGAAAAATACTGCATGATTTCACTTACATGTAGAATTAAAATTTTTTTTTGAACATATAGAAACAGAAAGTAGAATGGTGATTACCTGGGGCAGGGAGCGGGGAAAATGGGGCTGGGATAATGTGGGTCAGAAAGTACAAAGGTGCAGTTGTGTAAAATAAATAAGTCTAGAGATCTTATGTACAGAGTAAGGACTATAGTTAATAACATTGTATACTGGAAATTTGCTTATGGAGTAGTGTTTTGGTTCTTTTACCATACATACAGTAAGAGGTAACTAAAATGAGGTGAGGATATTTTAATTTGCTTGACTGTAGTAATCATTTCACTGGTATGTCGATCAAAAAATCACATTGTATACTTAAATATATATAATAAAAATAATAAAATTGTAGTTTTGAGCAAAAATATTCATATTCAATAAATAGTTCAATTTCTAAATTGAAAACCAAAAATGTAGAATACTATGCTAACTGTAACAGAGGATACAAAGATGCATATGAAATGTTTCCTGTCCTCTAAAAACTAGAATTTACCCAGGGAGTAAAGATGGGCAGTTGCAGTACAAGAAGAATTTTCTACGAACTACTGTATAAGACTGGATTTTATCCCCCTGCTATAAGACAGTGCTTTAAATTCTTCTAGTCATGCACAAATCAATAATAATAATAATATTTGCAGAATTTCCTGAATTAACATGGGAAGAAATTTATAATTAGTAGGAGATATATATATATTATTATATTTATATAATAAAATATATAATAAAATAGAATATAAATTATTAGGTATAAAAATTGAATTCATGTAAAACTTCTAAGTAAAGTCTTGTTACTATTTCATTTATAAACTTGAGCTTGATTTTTATGAACATAAAATTTTTATATCAGGTGCAGTGATTTTAAAATATCTGCAAATATCCTTTGACACACCTTCCTTCAAAAAGTGGAGACTAATTCTTCTTTTGAGTGTGGTGTGGACTTAGTGGTTTACATCTAATGAAAAAATATGGCAAAGGAGATGGTGTGTGACTCATAAGGCTAGATCATAAAAGGTGTTGTGTCCTGCTCCACGCTTTCTCTATTAGTTCACTTGCGCTGGGGGAAGTCATCTGCCAAGTCGGGAAGACAATGAGTCCTTTTGAAAGACCTACATGCCAAGGAACTGGGGCCTTCTGTTAACATCCAGTAAGAAACGTAGGCCTCTGACAACAATCGTGTGAGTGAGCCAACTTAGAATGGAATTGTCCAGCTCCAGTTAAGCCTTTGGATAACTACAACCCCAGCTGACCTCTTGACTGTAACATCATGGAAATCTCTGAGCCACAATCTCTCAGCCAACCTACTTCTGAAATTCTTACACAAATCAACTGTAAAATAACAAATGTTTGTTTTAAAGACTTTATAGTTTAGAATGATTTATTAAGTAGCAATAGGTCACCAATACATCAGGGTTTTGGGGGGGGCTTTTGTTTGTTTATTTTTTTGTTTTTTTGAGACTGGGACTCACTCTATTGCCCAGGCTGGAGTGCAGTATCATGACCATAGCTGACTGCAACCTTGACCTCCTGAGCTCGAGTGATCTTCCTACCTCAGCCTCTGTAGTAGCTGGGACTCCAGGCACACACCACCACGCTCAGCTATTATATCAGGTTGTGATGATGATCTTTTTTAAGTCTTCTTAGTCTGAAATAACTAATAACTTTGGCTGAGTGACTGATAAAAATATAAAACAATTTTTATAGCTATCAAACATTTTTTACAGTTGAATGACTCTGTGCAAAATTTTTTCCCATTTCTTCTCTTGACAAATGTAATACTGATATTGTGTGTGTGTGAAAATGTAAAGGGACTTCAAATCTAATTGAATTTTTATATCATTCTATATTTTAAAATAATGATGAAAATCTAGAGCAGCCACCCTGCTGCTGGCAGAATATCAATAAAAAAGGCACATCAACAAAAAATATATAGAAATATCTGGTGTATATGTAGTCTGGATTTGGGAGCCTCCACTCAAGATCAGTTATACCTTTGTGCCATGCTTTGTAAGCACCTACACCATGAGTCTCTTGTCCTCAGTAGACAGGAGCGTGCACTGTAACTCACTGTTTAAGTACCTTTTCAAAGGATAAAATTCCTCCTGCATGCCCCTGCTATCTTGACTACAGAACAGTGTTATCAGACCCCATTGAACTCCAAAGGCTTTAGATGAAGTTTATGACAAAAAGGAACCCACAGGCTGTAGCAGCCTCAACCCCTAGCAGGGTGATCAATGTCTCTGTTCTCTCCCGTTATCCTTTAATAGCATACTAGTTTGCCACAGCACACGACTTGGGGAATTTTGCTTAGAAATTCAGAAAAGAGGGAACTCTCTTTGTATTAGTCTGCTCAAGCTGCCGTAATAAAACACCACAGACTGGGTGGCTTAAGCAACAGACATTTATTATCTTATAGTTGGAGTCTGGAGGCTTAAGCTCAGGATGCCAGCATGGTCAGTTTCCAGTGAGGGCTCCCTGCCTTGTAAAAGACCACCATCTTGCTGTGTGCTCACATGGTCTTTCCTTGGTATGTGTACATGGTAAGAGAGAGAAAGTGATCTATCTGATGTTCCTTCTTATAAAGACATTAATCTTATTGAATCAGGGCCACACCCTCATGACCTCATTTAACCTTAACTATTTTCTTAGGAGGTCCATTGCCAAATACAGTTACACTGAGGTTTGCAGCTTTGTCTTAGTCTATTTGGACTGCTATAATAAATAACATAAACGGAGTAGGTTATAAATAACAAAAATTTATTTCTTATAGTCCTAGAGGCTGAGAAGTCCAAGATCCAGGTACCAACATATTTGGTGTTTGTTGAGAACCTGCTTTCTGGTTTATAAACGGGGCCTTCTGGCTATGTCTTTACAGGGACAAGGGATCTCTCTCAGGCCTCTTTCATAAGGGCACTAATCCCACTCATGAGGGGTCCATCTTCATGACCTAATTATTAATACCTCCCAAAGGTCTCCCTCAAATACCATCCCCTTGGGGATTACAGTTTCAATATATGAATTGAGGGGGTACATAAAAATTAAGTTTAAAATAGGCTTGTTGGATGATAATGGGAAGTTTATTGGAAGAGAAGATTTTAAATTTAGCACTATAGAGGCAGAAAGAGATATCATTAATAACATGGTAAAATGGAGCTATATATGAATCATAGCTTTTTCTTCTACTTCCTATAAAAATTTGGGCAAATTTCCTGACTTCTATAAGCATTTAAAGCTATAATCACTGCTTTAGCTGCCTCTCTCATATTTTGATGTATTGTGTTTTCATTATTTTTTTATTTTAAATGTTTCAAATTTCCTGTGTGATTTCTTCTCTAACTCTTGGATTATTTATAATTATAGTGTTTAATTTCCAAATATTTGGAGTTTTCGTAGATATCTTATTGTCACTGATTTCTGATGCAATTCTGTTGTTGTTTGATGATACGGTCTGTATTATTTTAATTCCTTCATATTTACTGAGATTTGTTTTCTACCCTAGCATGTGACCTATGTATGGAAAGTATAAATTGATTAACATACATACCAAGTAAAATTCAAAATAATATGAATTTTGCAGTTATAGTATGTTGATGTTATGTTCCGTAAACATCAATTAGGTCAAGGAATTTTATGGTAATGCTGAGACAATCCATGTCATTGCTGATTTTTTGACTACTTCTATCAATTGTCAAGAGAGAAGTATTAGTATCTCCTATATGATTATATAATTATCTATTTCTCTATTTAATTCAGCCAATTTTTACTTTACGTACTTTGAGTCTCCATTGTAAGACAAATATACATTTCACATATACATTTATGATTACTATTTCTTCCTGATGAATTAACCCTTTATTATTATGAAATGTCCCTCTTTTTCTCTGATTTTGTTTTGTCTGATATTAATGTCAACCTTTTGTACTTACTTGCGTGTTATTTCTTCTGTCACAGTCTGCTTTCAAACTGTGTCTTTATATTAAAAGCATATCTCTTTTAGGCAATCTTTAGTAGATCTTGCTTTTTTATCCATTTTGATAATCTCTACCTTTTTATTTGAATGTTTAAGTCATTAACATTTAATTTAATTATTGATTAATGGCATTGATTATTATTATTTAGATCTACCACTTTATTAATTGTTTTCTGCTCTATTTTGTTATACACCCTCAGATTTTTTTCTTCCTCTGTTTATTTTTCTCTGTTTTCTTTTGGGTTATTTACATATATTTTACAATCCATTTTAATTATATATTAGATTTTTGGTTGAATATCTTTGCATTATATGTTTAGTTCCTCTAGGAATTTCAATATACATTCTTAACTTTTAGCAATCTACTTAGTGGTGGTTTTATATCACTTCACGTAAAATACAGAAATCACACAGCTACGTAGGTCATTTAGCCTCCCACCCCTACAAGCCTTTATGATATAGTTTTCATTCATGGTATATGTTTTGGATTATATTGTGGGCATAACAAATGTTGTAATACTCTGAATTTTGTTAGAAGAATGCTAATATTTTTGTTTTAGCAGGCCATTAACATCTACTTGCTTTTGTTTATTCTGCAGTCCTCAAGTATTTTTTTTTTAATTTGGTCAAATGTTAGTCAGATATTCGAATCTTACTCCAGCATATTGGCTAGTTGACTTCTTTAAGCCTCTATTTCTTTTCTGAAAATTAGGATAAAAATAATATTTGCATAATAAGATTGTTAATAGGACTAAGTATGATAATTTGTTTAAAGGACTTCACATGATTTGACATATAGCAAACACTTGGCATACATTAGCTATGTTGCTATAATTAGCAGTCAATAAAATCCACCTTATAAGTTGTTAGCAAGAATAAAATAAATGGTAATACATATGTAAAGAATTTAGCTTAGTGCCTACCACATTTTAAGGTCTCAATAAATGACAGCATGTATGTTATTCAAGATGAATAATCTTTTAGATGGTGATACAAATGAGACCTTTCAAACAGGTGGGAACAGCATGCACCAAAAATAAGAACTAGAAGTGTCTAAGTCCTATTCAGAAGTAGTGTCTATTATATGTGAAGTACAGATTTCTCAAAGAGAATAATGGGAGATGTGGAGAATATAGAAAGGAAACCGAGGTAACAAAAGATTGGGAGAAAGTATAAGTTTTTTTATCAGCATCCCACCATCTAAACTGAAGAGTGCCCCTGAACTGGCCTAGTTCCCTCTAGAAAAAACATTTATTAGACACATATTTATTGAAAGCCTATAATGCACCAGACATTCTTCTAAGGCCTTGATACAGAATGGTAAAGAAAGCTGACATGATCTCAACTTTCATAGAGCCTTGGATAGCTCTCAATCAGGTTTACAAAAGCATTTATAATATATCTACCAGATCTTGAACTTTCTACGAGGGTCTTTATTTAACTTAAAACAATGCAAGCAGTGCCATGTTACTCTCCAACTTCTTTTCTATTTATTTGTCAGTGTCCCTATAGGTAAAGGAACTATATAATTTATCTCCCAAACTGGATTGCTTCTAACACTGAAAGGAGTTGCTGTTAATAAACTTCAACAAAATCATGGGCATAACCTGAGTTTTTACATGGCAAACTGGAATGTATACATACAGTAGATCCCTTTAAAAGTGATTTCTTTAGAAGTTTGCATGTCAAGAGATCACAGATGTATTTCTCCATTATGTTTTACTTACCTAATACATACATATTATATGTTGATTTACCACAGGATTCCCTCCTTAGCTCTCTTGTCTTCTCTTAATTATGCTTACAGTTTTACCTGAAAACCTCTATGATAGTGGCTCCCAAATTTGTATCTCCAGATCTGCCCTTTCTTCTAACATTTAGATTCACTTTATGTATTCATCTGTTTGCTGGACATCTCCAGCAATTAATTACTGGTAACTAATTGTAGATAAAAGCTGCTAACTTTGTATTTTACAAAACCAAATTTCACATTTTGTTCCTTTTGTGTCATCTACATCTTTGATTATGAAATTTCCTATTTCCTTGAATGACTTGTTTTCTGTTCTCTTCAACTACATCTTTTGCAAATTCATTAAATTTTTCCAAAGACCTCAAACATGATCCTTATAGTAATTCACATATAAAATTTAAAAAAATTCTTAAGAATAAAGTTAGCTGTTACATGATTAAAGAAAAAATTTTCACAACACTTGTTAAAAATAGTAAGGAAGGCTTTATTCAAGGGAGGCTTTTCCAATAGTGTTTTACAATAGGGAAGAGAGATCAGGCTCACCTCTGAATATAACAAGGAAAACACTTATAGCCAAGGAACAGGGTGGAGATGAGTTGATGGGAAATTACTAAGAGAAATCATGAAGGCTAGGGCAGTCTTGCTAGACTGACTCAATAGAATTCTTGCTCAAGGCAGACCAGGATGATAAGATAGGGAAGTTGGGGGTGATGAATTTGATCAAATATCAAAGGTGTGAAATTTTTGCTAAACTTACCCAGCAGTATTCTTGCTAAAACTGAGCCAAATAGACCAAAGACAGAGTCCAAGGTCAGGGACTAATCAGAAAGAAGACTTGGAGGAGCCTGACTCAGTTTGATCAAAGAGAGTCTTTGTCAACCTTCTCCAGAACATTTTTGCTAAAAAAACCACCTACCCTAACCCAGATGGAGTAAAATGTCTTTTTTTAATGGTTCTAGGGTTCCTTGTGTATACTTGTATCTTAACATTTGCCATAATAATTTGAAGTTATAAGTTTTACTCATTTGCCTCCTCCACTAGACTGTAAAAGATTCTTAAGAGCCAAGGATGTGTTTATTTTTGAAGACCCTGATTCAAAGTAGGTACCCACATATTTATTAAGCTAAGTCAAATTGAAGTTGTAAAACTTGTAAAACTGTAGTCAAAGAAGTTCAGTTTCATCATTTGTAGTCCTGGCACCCAATAATTTTGCCTGGGAATTCATTCATTGCCCACAATTCATTCATGTCTTGGCTACAGCATAGTGAATGTGGTGACAAGTAGTTGTAAGATTTTATCTGGTAGTAAACAAACATAAAAACATGAAAGTCTTTGTAGGCCATGGCAATGAGTTTGAATTGTATCATAAAGGCATCTGCAAGACCTTTAAGAACACAATTTTAAGAGATCACTGTGGCTTAGTCACTATGTAAGCAATGAAGCATTTGTGTGTTAAGAAATATAGATACTATTTAAGAAGCCATTGCAATAGTCAAAGTAAGGGCTGGTAGAGGCCTGAAGTAGAGTGGTGGCTAGGAGACAAAAAAGATCTATTAATCTTTGCTACACATTGCAGTTAAAATCTAAAAGATTTGTTGATAAAATTTATGTGGAAAAACTAAGCTGTTATGTATCATTTACTGAAATGGGGAGGACTGATTTTAGAGAGAATAGATATCTGGTGGCAAAAAAAAGATTGGTTTTGAATGTACCATACTTGAAAAATATCTAAGATTTGCAAGTAGAGATGATGAATTGGAAAGTTATCAGCATAGACATTGTTATTTAAAGCCATGAGCTTAATTCACTTCAGAGAGATGAGAAAGGGGCTTAGTATAAAGTTCTTACAAACTCAAACATGGAGAGATTTTATGGAAGATAAAGAGTGTGAAGAAAACTAAGGAGAAGCAATCAGAAAAGTAGAAGAAAACATAGGAGAGTTTGGTATGACAGATTCTAAAAAAAAAAAGTTTCAAGAAGGAGAAATGATCAACCAACTATGGAAAATACTATTGAGAATTTAAGAAAGATTAGATCATAAAATGTGTCTGTTGTATAATATTTATTACCATAAAAGTCTCTGATAAGAAAAGTTTCAACAGTTTGGTGGGAACAGTAGAGGTAAAATCCATATCTGAGTTGAAATGCTAATAGAAGGTAGAGAAAAGGAGGAAATACAAGGAGACAACTCTCTCAATAATTTGTACTTTAAAGTTGTACAAAAAAAAGAAAAAGAAAAAAAGAAACGGTAGCCAGAGGTCAGTGAGAGCTGAAGGTGTGTGGTGGTGCTTGTGGTGATGATGGGTGTGGTAGTTATGGCCCTTTAAACATTGATGGGAATGACGCAGTAGAGAGGGGGCGAAAAAAGAGAAAGTCAAAGTAGTTGCAGTAGTAAAGGTAAAAGGGGTGGGACAACGCTTCACCAGAGGTGAAGAATTTGACCTCTGCTAAAAGAAGAAATACTTCTTTCAGTCTCTCAGGGTAGAAGAAGGTACATGAACATATGTCCAGGTTTATAAATTTTGTTATGGAAAGATGAGAGCACTTCCATTTTGACAATAAAGAAGGAGATGTATTATAAAGTTTTGAAACAAAAGATGCATACCAAAAAGGCTCTCCTGCATATTCTGTGTTTTAATTTCCCATAGATGTTGAGGCTCTGACTAAAGGGCTTTGCTGTAAGTTTCCCCACTCATTACTAAATTATGAGCTACTTAAACTTTATGCTATTTATGGAATTAAAAAGATAATATATAAGCCCTTATTTTCCATGTCAAATACAATAAATATTAATGATAAATAAAATATGTCTCTTACTCTTTTGTTATTCATTCATCTAACACATATACTTATTGGACATGTACTATTTAATTACTTCATCCCTATTCAAAATACAACTCTGTGCAAAATTCTAGGTTAGGGACTAGGAATGTAGGCTCAAAGACCAAAGAAATAGATCCCTACTCCTAGGAAGCTTATCTCTAGATTGATGTTAAAGCTAAGAACTATTACACAGAGCTTTAATATAAATGGAGTGTGATAAATTCCATAAGGAAGAAATTGATATGAATGTTTAAAAAAAGGTATCAATCCTTGTTTAAAGAATAAAGAAAATAACATGTGAAAGGCCTTGAAGAATGGAGAGAATTTGAACAGCTATAGATAAGGAAAAAAGCTTACTGGGCAAAACATAAAACATAAAAACATAAGCAAAATCCCAAAGGTAGTAAGATATGGTTCGTGTTCAGGGAAAGAAAATGGAGCTCTTTTCATAAAGTATACATTAGACTAAAAATTGAAATTTTTCTTCATCCTGTAGGTGGGAAACCACGAAGGTTTTGTTTTCCTTTGAGTGTAAGACATAATATGATTAGAACCTATTTTAGGAAGATGAATATTATAGCAGTGAATAATGTCTTGAAATAGAGATTCTGGAAGCAGAGAAGGAAATTAGGAGACTTTTTAAAGTGCTAATGGGATAATGTTCAACCAACCAATGAGAGACTCCAGCTTTTGTCCCTCTGGGTTTCTGGTACCTTGCTTTGCACTCTAACTTTTAATATTTATGTCTGGACAGTTGGCTATGTATCCTGGTTTTTGCTAGACTTGATTTCCTATTTAGCTATAGACTTTGCTTACTTTTCTTACTTTGTTTATACTCCTGAGGCCTTTGATGAAAATCCTGCATATTCATTTTTTCCTATTACGCATCTAAGTCACAGGCCTTCCTCTGCTTCATGCCCATCTTAACTTCCATAGCATCAAGTTTGGTATTTTGACACACAAAAACATTAAGGGAATCTTCTATTACAGAAGATAAAATCCATGTAGACTAGAGTTAGTGGGAATGTATTAATAATTTTAATAGTAGAGGGAATCAGGAATCATTTTTCCCTAAGATTAACAAGCATAAATTTTATGTCAGTGTTTGCCACTTGATCCTAAATTCATCAATAGGTGTGTCAAAAACTAAATGCGTGAACAGCAACATGATTCAAGTTATTGTATTAGTTGAGGTGGCTATGGTAGGAAATAGACCCAGAAATATGCATTGACTCAAACATAACTGCATACACATAATAACATAATAACGTTTGTTTCTGTTTCTTAAAGAGTCCACGTTTGATAATCCTGAGTTTGAGAATAGTTTTTCAACCAGGGATTCAGGGAGCCAGCCTCCTTCTATCTTGTGGTTCCATCATCTTCAAGGACTTCATCCTCATCTCTTTGTAGTGGTCAGAAGAAAAAAGTAAACAGAGGAGGCACATTGTTTCTAAAAAGCCTTGGACAAGAAATGACACATAGCATTTTGTTCACAATCCACTAGAAAGGACTCAGCTCATGGTCACACATAATAGCAAAGGGAGCTGAGAGTTTTAGTTCTTGTCTGTCCAAAGAAGGGAAAACCATTTTTTTTTTATGGCAGCTATTAATTTCCTCCAGAGTAAAGAAAAATAAGGTAAAACTGATTACAATATTCTTTGCAAATACGGGCTAATATTAACTTATTAAATTAAATTGGCCCTAAGGCTACCTCTGTACCTTGAGTTCTTATGTAATGAACTGCAACCTAACTTAGTATATAAACAACTGAATGCCTAATTTAAGATTATATTTTTGTAACAAATAGATGAGTGACAGCCAATCACAGCAACCAAGCTTCAGCCAATCACAGGTTTGCCAACTGATCATACCATATCCAAATAAGGCAAATGTTGAACTGTAACCAATCTAGCTGTTTCTGTTTTCTGTCTATAAATACTCTCTGTCCACATTTTGGAGCAGAGTTGTCTGAATCTTCACTGGTTCTCAGTGGAGATCTACCCAGTTTATGAATCATTCTTTCCTTCTTTGCTAAATTAAACTCTGTTAAATTGAATTTGTCTAAAGTTTTTCTTTTAGTAAACTATATGAAAAAATAACATGTATGATTAAGCACTAAATATAAGATGCTGCTATTGCATCAGCACAAGTTATACTGTAAGAGATTATACAGAAACTATAGGAATTAGATTCAATGCATTTCTGTGTTAAAATGTTTTAATAGTGATCTTCTTCTCTAAAATCACTGTTAAATCACAAGTTAAAAAGGAACTTGGGAAAATAGCTTCTTAGTAAAGTAAATAACCTGTTCTTATCAACTATTAATACAACTTTCAAAACAATTTAGATAGGAAATAAAATGTGCTTTGATCTTATATAATGTATAATATTTGCCTGCTGTGTGATGTAGGTCAGAAGGAGTCTGAAGATGAAATTGAAGATGAAGAATTGGATGCCAGTTTTGGGATATCAGTGTTCAAACTACCCATACACACTTCAAGTCCACTGAAGTATGCTGCAGCACTGAAAGAGAAAAAACAAGATTCTTTTCCTGCTTATGCTCAGTCATCTACCACTCTTCCACAATCAATGATTAGAAAAGACACACTGCTCGAGACGAGTGTAAGAAAAGAGTTTGTTACAACATACAGAGCTGGTATAAAACTCAAAACACTTAATGATATTGATAAATATTACAAGGAACAAAAGAGTCAGGAATGTCATAAAGAAAAAATAACAGCTGTAGCCATGGCACAAGTTGCCCAAAGAAGAGTTAGCCTAGCTGTTCATGAAAATTTGAATAATAAAAGATATGCTGCACAGAAACTAATTGAAAAAGATAATGAGGCAATTGAGAATGGTTTACAACAACTTAGGCAGGACAGATTCAATTACCTTGAAAAAGTTAGAGAGAGAAGAGCTGTGTTTCTAAAAGAAAAAACCCAAAAGGCTACAGAGCGTTTATTAGTTCAAAACTTAAATAATGAGCGCACTCTTCTGATGAAAGTAATGCTTAAAATCGACAGACTGAAGAAGAAGGAGACTCTCCTAAAAGAGAAAAGGCTGATTGTTCAGCAAAAACGAAGAACAGAAAAATATCGGAAGGATTTACTTAAACAAATTAAGAAATGTAGGTAGGTACAGTTTAGATATAATAGAAACTTTTAAGTCAATTTCATGTGGATATTGCAGACTAAATGTTAAGGTTTAATAAATAATATTTTGTCTATAACATAATACATTCGACTTTGAAAAATGTAAACAAGCAAAAGGACAAATTATGTACTAATATATTACCAAAGATTAAACCAAAAAATAACTGTCTTTCCCCATCTCCCACCCTCATCCAACAAAGCCTGCTGCCTGATTACTAGTTGTTCTTATGAGTGGCATCACCTCCAGTGCTAGAAACCTCAAAATCCTTTACAACTGAGTCCCCTTCATTATCAACATCTAATGTTTTCCTACCCATTTTACTTCTAAAAGGAGTCTCAAAAGGATCCTTCCTTTTCAATCCTACCTCTCTTATTCTAATTCAGACCCTCACAGTCTAAGAATTCACCTTATTTTTCCAATTGAGATTTCCATCCCCATTCTCCATATTTTCTTCAGCCCATGTTTGTTCTCTAGCCTACAAACCTCAACTGTCTTTACAATGAAGTTCTAGCACGTAATTTCCTGTTTAAATATGTTGATAGCTTGTAATTTCTCACAGAATAAAATCTATTTTCTCTCCTCTGAATGGTATTTCATACATCATGCTCTATTCTATCTAATCCAGACTCATCTCACACTAAGTTTTCTGCTATAGCCTCCTCCTCCTCCCCTAATAGCACTCTCTGCTCTAGACAGACTAAATTATTCTCCACTTTGTACTTATCCCTGTGGTTTTACTGATCCTATCCCCCTTTCCCTCAAATATGCACTCTTCAAGGAAAGCCCACAATGTTACTGTTATCTGCATATTATTATGTAACACAAGCCTCTAAATTATTGTGCAACTCAGAATGCTCTGGGGCATTGTAACTGGTGAGAAGGTAGGGCCTATATGTAAAGGAAAAGACATTTTTTCCTTCAGAGAGACACATCACAAGTGGCTGATGCTTGGCTGTGTGGCTGTTTCACACCTGTTTGCCCCCATCATGCTACACATGATAGCACAGAACACATGAAGAGCATAGAACTACACAACCACTGGCAAAATTCCTCCTTTCATTATCCATCCTTTAATAACCAATTCAAGTGGCATTTTCACTTTTAATCTATCCCCACTGCTCTTCCAGCCTGAATTAGTCCCTTTAATTTTGTGGTGATTCTATAGCACTTTATTTAAATCTCAATTCTTGCAGTTGTCACAAGAGAGCCTATAATATCATGCTTAGCTTACATAATTTGGTACATTTTTCCATTTCAATGCCCAGTACAGTACTTAGTTAACAAATTTATTCAACAAATATTTATTGAGGAAAATAGGTAAAAATCCCAATTAGTAATGGTTGGATATAAGCCCATTTAAGTCATATAATAGCCACTGAGAAGAGTGAGTGTTTTTTATGTATTTTTACTTAGTGCTTAAGCCATTGGAATGAGAAACAATGCATATTTTTCTTCCAATGTTTGTACAATGAAGATAAGTAATCAAAGCACAAATATAATTAACCAAGCTATTAAAATAACTTCACTGGTCATTAGAAGAGCATAAGTGCTTATTTCGTGGCAGTAAATTTGTCCTCCACATTCTTGTTTATCCCTCTGTGATCATTGATATTTCTACTAAGAAGTATTTACCTTCAACTCAAATCATTCAAGTAGTAATTCACTTCTAGTTCTTGAAGATTCCTATCACTGGTGATGTAGAGACATAAAGATTATTTGGCCCAAGAAACTGAAAATCTAGGTGAGAAATAGGGTAACAGACCATAAGATAACCAGAGTTAAATAATACTGTAAACAATAATGTAAGCTCTATCAAGAGAGAATTAAAATTTCTGGTAGGCAAACAAGTGAGAGTAATCTAGGAAACTGGAAGGAAGAAAAGATTTCCTTTCTCAGACATTGCAAGGCTGACACCTCTATAGCAAAAAAACGGATTAACAAGTAAAAAGCATAACAGATGTATTTAATCAAAATTTTACATGACAGGAGGGCCTTTAGAAATGAAGACCCAGGGAAAACCGTATATTTTATGCTTAGGTTTGAGGAGGAATAGACAGTTGTGTAGAAGCATGGTTGGATAAAAAGGGAGTATAACCTAACAGTAATAAACTGGTGGGAACTTAGCAAGGCCTGTTTGTTCAGATTCTTCTTGGCCTTTCTGTGTAATATTCCTTCCCTCTGGGTATAAGGCAGGACACCTGTCACATTAGTGTCTTTTAAAGAGAGGGGGCAGGAGAAGTTCAGAGCAATTTTTCTGCTTCTGTAAGTTTCTCAATTTCCTCCAGCTTAAAATACTCAGCATGTCAAGGTGCTATATTTGGGGTAGCCTTTCCTGCACCTTATCAAAACCTTCAAAGAGAAGGCTTAACTAAACATCAAAGTGTTCATTCCAATTCTCCCTTCCCTGTCATACAAAGATGAAAAAGATATTCTTAATCCTCTAAGAACTCTCAGTGCAGTGGCAAACATAAGCATACATTTGCATTATTACAAAAAGAGGTAAGAAAAGTACAATTGTTGATAAAAATTTGGAAAGGCAGAGAGATGAGGGGGGATCATTTTGGGCAGGGAGAAGAAAAGTTGGTAAGTTCAGAATAGGTAAAGTTTGGGGGAGAAGAAGGAGATAATAAATAGTGCTGTACCTATCGCAGAAGGTTTATGAAGGAGGGCGGTTGAAGGTGTGATTTCTTTGGAAACATGAGCTTGATTAGAAAGGGCCTCTAACTCTCGGTGGACAGTTAGTTGCATGGTAAAGACCATTAGGACTCCCACCAGAAGGAAACATTGCATTTTAAATATGTATTTTACCACAAAACCTTCTTTTCAATGAGTATCTCGGAAAATAATCATTAGGACACACTTCGGACAAAGCTTTCTCAAACAAATTCAAACATTTTTAAATTGTTCCACGTTGAAGATTTTTTATTTTAAACTAAACTTAATGAGATGGGAGCTCTGAAAATTAATACTGACTCAAAATATTTTAACCTACATTTGGTATATTTGAATTTCATTAGTTGTCAAAGGATATTTTTAATAACATAAAACCATGACCCATACAAATATACAGTGAGCACATGCCAAAGATTTTATTTAACTCATTAATGAAGAAACCAGTGAGATATTACAGCCAGTTTAAATGAGAATTCAAAGACCATTCAAATATAAATCTATATATCTACATCTATCTGTGTGTGTGTGTATATATATATATGTATATATATATATGTATATATATATATATATATATATCGACAATCAGGAATGCCAAAATAAATTTACGAATAGATTTGCAACCAGTCAATATCCACTGGGCAATAATCAATTATAACTTAACTGGATAACATTTATTTATATGTCTGTAAACAAGACTCATTTGTATTACTTATATTTTCCTCAATTTACACATTGGTTAAACTGCTTGAAGAGACTGAAAGGCACAGATAATTCTAGAGAGTGTACTAGCCAGAATCCCCAGTAATTCTTTTTCAAAAAAAAAATTTTTTTTTGAAAGCCTTTCACACATTTTTTTCTAATATTAGATTGAAGCTATCAGCCAAAGTTTTATCCTTGTGATATTTTAAGTGGCCAAACTATGTATACACATATGTTTAAGGCTCATACAGAAATACTTAGAGATCTTTATAGCTGCTCATTTTATTTAAATTTATTTAAATGGTATCATTTCAAAAAGACTTTGTGCTAGAAAGGAGTTTTAAATAAGAAGAAAGCATTTGCCTTTTCCTAACTATAAGCCATTTTCAGCTATAAATTTTCTGAGGTGCTTTATATAACACCTTCTTAAGTATAAAAAATATATTTGTATCCCCCAAATTTAAAAATAATTTTCCATAATATAGACTTTATATGTATATGTATATGTGTGTGTGATTTTTGGACATAATTTTTATAATTTATTTTAATAAAAATATATTTCAGAAAAGAGAATGAAAATGGTCTGGTATATTAAAATACAGATCCAGTGTAAATCAGTAGTTTAATCAGCTTAATTTTTATCACAGTAAATTGAATGTCCGACCATAATTAATTTATAAAGGATACAGAGCCCAATGAGCATCCTAATGTATCCTAACTGAATTATATTTTTTTGTAAGCTTCTGAAAAGGTATTATCCTTGAAATCACACAGTAATAAAACATGGTTTGGTTATGTCAGTCATATGTCACAAAGGGCATATTTGAGTTTTACTGTAAATGTTTCCAAATAAAGGTTGGGTATCAATATGCAGAAAGGAGCTGTGACCAAAAAATAGTTTGTTTAGAGACTTCAGAGATTTTTCAATTTTGATACTTTTTCTGCTGTTGAGTCTTCATTCACTTGACCTAAAATCATTCTGATGAATTTCAATAACTAACGAAGTCGTTGCTGAGAACGTAGCTCCCTGATGCTAAAATGTGGAACGAAGAAGAATAAAAGAAAAAAGGGAAACCACAAAACTCTAGTTTAGAAAGTTAATAAAATACCCACAGGAGTATATAAGTATGAATTTAAGAGAGACTTTGGAATGAAAGAGTCTATATATCAGACAAAAGCCAAGATATTCTTGTCTGTACTCTGAGAAAGTGACATTACTGTTTAAGACAGAACAGCAGGGTGTCCATATTGAAGCTGAGTATCAGTTAGCATGGAAGATCTAGAAAATAAGGTGGTTATCCGATTACATCATCTTCTGTTTGTCCTGATTTGGTCATTGATTGACCTGTACCACCTTCTTCATTCACTATGGTCTTTATATCCTGATTTATAAAGGTTTTTTTCTCCATCAAACTTCTGCCATAATCATAGCTAACTTCCAAATTCATAAGAACAACCGTCCCAATTACCTAACACCAGCATTTTTGTATCCTAGCAAACTTTAGGCCACCTAACGTTAAAAAACTCATTTCCATAGTCATAAAGACCCTCTTATCACTTGGAACTGCCCCGCCTCTTAAATCTTAAACTCTTATGTTTGTGTTTATAGTTAAAATCTTCCCTCTTCAACTCCTTTCTTGTTTTCCTTTCACCACACATAGTCTTCAAATATATGGTGATACCTATCCCTCACATAAATACCTTTATGCATTTTTCATTTCTAGTGTAGGCTTCAGAGTTCTTCAATGCAATTATTATTTTGTCCATTCTGTCAGTGTTTCTGAAGTCCTTTCCTGTCATTTCTTCCATTGTACTAACCAGCTCTCCCTGCCCCCACAATCCTACCTTGGACCAATCCAATGATCTGTTCATGTCTCATATTCAGGTAAAAATGGCTAAAAGAAGTCACTGACCTGTAGATTTATGCCAGTATTAATTTTATTGCCTCCACCTTTAGCTGCTCCTTCCATTGCATGCTTATTCTCCCATTAACTACAAGAGCAATTTCAAACCTTCCCCAACTGTAGAGCTTTTCGTCTAATACTTATGGCCTTTCCTTCTGAACAAGCCATTTTATCTATTTCTCAAATAAATTTTAGGCCTTTGAGCTTTAATTTATTAAACTGTCTATGTCCACATCTATAAAATTCTATATATTATACATTTACCCTAACTTCCTTTTCTATAGTCTCATGATTAGGTATACATTTCCCTCTTAAAAGCTAATAATCTCTCTACTTATGATTTTTGTAATCTTTAAAATCAAGTAACATAAGGCCTTTGTGTAAGTCAATATATTTATGGTACTTTGTTATACAGGATACAAAATAGAGATTCCAATGTCATTCTCCTTTTCCCAAGATTGTTTTGGTTGTTCTAGGACATTTGTATTTCCATATCACTTTAAAGTTTAATAAATTTAAAAAGTTTAAACTTAATTTAAGCATTTAAAATGAATCTAAATTAAACCTAACATATGTTTAGAATAAATTTAACTGTCAATTTCTACCAAAAAGATTCTTGGCATATTAATAGGGATTATATTGAATCTATAGATATTAATATACTTGGGGAGAATTGACATCTTAATAATATTGCCTTATAATCTTTGAACATGGTATAACTTTCCATTAATTTGGCGATTCTTCAATTTCTTTCAATAGGATTTTATTATTTTTAGGTATAGGCCTTGCGAATCTTTTATTAGATTTATGCTTAAGTATTTTATGCTTTTCTGATCATATTTTAAATTGAATTGCTTTCTTGATTTCATTTTCCAATTATTTGATGCTGGTGCATATAAATACAATTGATTATTGTATATTTATCATGCTTCAATTATTTTTTAGATTTATTTTTTAATTTTTATTTTGAAGTAATTATAGATCCACTGGAAGTTGCAAAGGTGGCGCAGAGAGATCATTCATTTCCTTCACCTGGTTTCCTCCAATTATTTTAAATAGTTCTTCTCTTTATATTTTGTCTGCAGTTTAAAATTCTTATCTGTAGGAGAGCTATTTCAATATTCTTCTTAGACTTAATTAGAACCCTCAATTACATGTGAAATTTTTACATGCATAAAATCCCTTTTCCCATGATTTCT
Organism: Lepilemur ruficaudatus; assembly: GCA_963574885.1. NCBI lineage: Eukaryota > Metazoa > Chordata > Mammalia > Primates > Lepilemuridae > Lepilemur > Lepilemur ruficaudatus. The sequence goes on from CAUYRT010042004.1 coordinate 29,104, forward strand.
ATTCTGCTACATGCCCAGACATGACTACTCTCCTGAGCTCTAGACTCATGTTAGGAGTAGCTGAATATTTTCTTTCTTACCCATATTCAATCATTTATTCTCTCTCAAAAGTTTAACTCAACCTTCTACTATAGGAGTAGCTAACTTTCATTGAGTGATTATTAAGTGCCAGGCACTCCTTTAAGAATTTTAAATTTATTAGCTTACTTACTTCTTAATAAACCCTATGAATTGGATTATCCTCTTCATAAAGATGAAGAATACAGAGAGAGCTTAAATAGCTAGTCCAAAATCACACCATCAGTAAGTTTCAGAACTGTATTTTAAACTCAAGCAGAATGGCTTTACTACCTATACTCTTAACAACAAGCCATTGCTTCTCTCTATTCAATTCCCTGGGTGTGATCACATGTGATCACACCCAAACTTTTTAAGCCCAACATTACCAAAATGGAACTTTAATCCTTCTTCCCATCTGTTCACTCTTCCTACATTTCCTATTTTGATGAATGCCACTATTATCCATCCAGTAAAAGTAATGATTAAATGGCAGGCATTTCTCTAAGAATATAAATGTATTAATTCATTTAGTCCTTTATTAAACCCTATGAGTTGAATTTTCTCTGTAAAGATGAAGACAATGAGATAGAAAGAACATAGAAAACTTGTCCAAATCACAGTCAGTAAGTTGCAGACTTTCTAGTCTTAAGCCTTTCTTCCACTCCTCAAGTCCAGACCAAGTACACCTACATATAAAGTACTCCATGATCTTGTGTCGGTTGGTTTCTCCAGGCTTTTATCTGCTCCTCTTTTCTCCTTTCCAAAACCATATGAGGGTTGGAGGGTTTAGAGGGATATCAGTTCCTAGAGCCTGCCAACCTGTGCCATCCTCTCAGCCTTTGTTTTGGCTGTTCGTGCGACATAAAACAGCTTTGACAAAATGCCCCTCCTCCCACATTCTGCCTGGAAAATACACATCTTTAGAGATTCAGTTCAAAACTTATTTTAACTCTAAAGCCTTTCTTGCTTTCCTTCCCCCTGCTCTCTAGGAGCTGGAGGCTGGAAGTTTAAGATCAAAGTATCCGCAGGTTTGGTTTCTCTGAGGCTTCTCTCTTAGATGGCCACCTTCCTATTGTGTTCTCACCTGGCCTTTCTTCTGTACAGTCACATTCCTGGTATCGATCCCTCTGCTCATAAGGACACTAATGCTAATCATATTGGATTAGGACTTACCCATATGATCTCACTTGGCTTTAACAACCTCTTAAAGGCCCTGTCTCCAAATCCAGTCACATCCTAAGATACTAGGGGTTAGGACTTTAACATATTAATTTTGGATGAATACATTCAATCCATAAAAGTGTCCTAGACAAAGCTTGGATTTAGTTAGGTTTAGGTAGAAATTCTGCAAATCCTGACAAAGGGTTGTTTTAGATGTTTCTTTGGGACTCTAAGACACAGTTTATGTGATTTCTCAGTTCTGACCAATAGAAATTTTATAAATATTAGTTGAAAAGGAATATTATTTAATGATATAACAAAATTCTATAGAGTTCTTTTCCCCAGTGGTATATGTCTATTTTGAAGATATCTAATTATCATCATTGACAATCTGATTACTATAATGTTAGTAATTTAAACATATCTAATTCTATCTATGACCTTTCTTTTTTCCCTTAGGGCTGAAGAAATATATAAAAAACACTGTGAAGAAAAATTTGTTATTGATATGATTACCTTTCAAAAAGCCTGTGAAAGATTTCAAGACGTTAAAGCAAAAGTTGCATTTGTGAAAACTGGTTTACCCTATCAATTTCCTAATAAATGACAAAATGAGCCAATGCCAGATCACATCCTATGATCATCTTAAATTATGGCTATTATTTTTAGCTGAAGGAATTTGTAATAATACTCTGGAAGAAGAACTATTGTATTCTACAATATGGATTTATATGTAAACCTTATAAAAATATAAAGAATAGTTTAAATGTTTCTCTTATGGGTCGTAATTTAACTTAAATCAAGTTGACTTAGCCCCTTCAAAAGGTCCCTTACATAGGCAGATGCCCAGGGAACAATTAAAACTGACTTCATTTATTGCAGGCAATATTGCAAAGTCACTGCTTACATTTTGTTGCATATCTTCTCTGAGCATAGCAATCTGTAAGCTGTTTTCAGTTTCTCCGTCAACCTTAACATAGTCATTTTTACTCCTACTGCTGACTTTTATAAGATGCTGTGTACTTTGATTACTTTCATTGCCTGCTTTCATATATTTAATTATATTTCCTGTTTATTTTGTTAAAACAATTTCTTAATTTTTTTCAAAATAAAGTTTTTGTTATTGTGTCAGTGATTCATGTTCTTATAAAACTTATAAAAATATAAACTATAAAAAATAAATTAAACATTCTTATCCCCTTCCTTGATTATAAGCTCTGTATATATTTACTTTTAATGTATTTGCCTTTTTTGCATATATTTGGGGGTGAAGATGAGAGACAAAGAGAGAGAAAGAAAGGAAAGAAGCAAGAGAATATAAATATAATTATATAATTGTGATCACAAAGTATACAGAAGTCATATATATTAATTTTACATCTATTTAATGCATATTAATGGTAGAAAATTTGAAATATAAGGTAAAACATTAAAAAGATATAAAAATTCTTTGTAAAATTTACATTTTCATCAGTTTTCAATAATGTTTTCATAAATCTATAAAGATAAATAGCTTACTATAGTTAGTACATCACTCACTAAATACAATGTGGCTAAATGCCATTCAAAATTTCTCTTTAAGACTCATCAGTTATATATGGAAGCTTTTCAAGTGTGTTGCTTTAAAAATTCTCTAATTTTATCAGTCTATGGTTAATTTCCAAAAATTAAGTATTTTGTAACAGTGATTATTCAGTTGTGCTTCTATGTTGAACTACTAACAAATGCTGGTAGGATTTTCCTAATTTTCCATAACATGATAGCTGTCTGTTTAAGTCCGTGGCACCAGCTCTCACTTTCCTGTTAATTACTGGGTAACTAATGAGAAAGTCATATTGATATTTCTAATTATTCTGCAAAAAGAACAAAGGGACATAATATGGCATGGTGAAAAGAGTGACAGACTTAGGTTTCCCATATCAAGTTAGCTAATTCCTCTGTTTCCTCAGTTTTCTATTCTGTGTTTGGAAATAATATATATATTTTGGAGAGTTACTTTCCACAAAGTAAATATTTAATAAATGTAACTGTGTAGTAGTAGAGGAAGAAGTCATCTTCTCTGTGTAATTATGAGAGGATTTGTCAACTATGGACATGAGAAGATTTGAAAAGTACCATCAAGGAATAGTACACTTGTTTGTGTAATATATTTGGATATAAGTCATTCATGTGGCCAATACATTTATTGAATGCTTGTTGTCCTTCCTTTATGCTCCCAGTTCATGCTGTGAATCTTTTATAGCTTTTATTACACAATAGGTAAACAATAATTTCCTTGACTATTTCCATTTAACTCTGAGCTTGAAGGTAAAGAATATTTTACTCATTTCTATGTCTTTATTAATTTGTAATAAGGTTATTCACAATGCTTTTTCTGTTTATAGCCCTCTGTTCCTATTTATGTACTGTCCTAAGTAACTCTCATGACCTTTACTATTATTTGTTTATGTTTTGAAGAATCCAAAATCTCTATTGCTAGGTTATAGCTCTAATTTTGATATGTCTCCTATATTTCCAAAATACATGCTAGACATCTCTACTTTGAAGGCCTGAAATATTTTTTAAATCATACATTAAGCTGGAATTCATTTTTATTTTCTTATTATTCTCCTCTCCTCCCCCACATCTTGCTTCTCGTTCTATATTCACCAACACTCATAGATTCATAGCCATCCACATGGTTTCCGATAATAGAAAGCTAGAAGATATCTTTGACTCCTTTCTTCACCTTACCACATTTTGCTAGATATTATGTTCTATATGTTCTCTCTGCAGAAGGTCTCTCTGGCAGAGACTGGCTAGCTTTTCACCAAGTCCATTTTTTCTTTCTCTTTCTTGGGCACAACTAACCTATAAATCACTAGCCTCTCTTGCAGTTAATTGAGGAATGTGACTGAGTCCTGACCAGTGGAATCTGGATAAAAGTGATGGACACCCTTCCAGGTATGCCAAATCTACTACTCCCCATGACCTTTCCTCTACTTTGACCATCTTGGAACATCTGGTCACAGATGACTGAACCACTAAATGGGAAGAACTCTGGCTCTTAAATCACTACTTGGAGTAGAATCAAGAACATCTGTTTTGTGCTTTACATAACCTAAAAGAAAATTCAATTACATTAAGGGCTTTATAACCCCATTGATTACGCTGGGCCAGCAGATAGCAAAGATTTAATCAATAGCAATTTGGTACCAAAAGGAAGAGTGCTGCCATCACAAAAGCCCAACATATGTGGTGTTTGCTTTCCAGGATAGTAAGGAAACCACTATTGAGACTAGAAACAAATAGACCCAGTTTACTGACAGTGTAGCTCAAGGATAGGCAAGCTTTTTCTCTAAGGACCAGGTAATAAATATTTTAGACTTTGTGGACCCAAGGACTTTGTGGCAACTTCTCAACTCTGCTGTTGTATTATAAAAGCTGCCATGGATAAAATGTAAAGAAATGAGTTTGACTATGTTGTAATAAAGCTTGATTTACAAAAACATGAGGCCAGCCAGATTTAGCCCATGGACCATAGTTTTCCTACCCTTGGCAGAGGTAATTAGGGTTGCAACTTTTTAGACCTTATACACGAAAGGGTGCTAGGTCATCTCTTCCAACCTAATACAAATCTTAAAGACAACAAATTTCTTAAATAAACAACTACTATAACCTTCTTTATACTAATAAAACCACACTAAAATGTTGTTGCGGATTAATATAAATTTGTTTACACACACTAATAATACTGAAGTATTTCAACATAAATCATCATGAAAACAATATGTAAATGCCAGAACAAAATTGGCTTAGAAAGGGAAGTGCCATCTTGAAGCCCAAGATAACAAGAAGTAACAGCAAGTTAAACTAAAAAAGGAAATAATTGAAAAAAAGATTAGAACCAGAGAGATGATAAACTGTGACATTTTCTTTGAAGAATGAGATACTAACAGGAAAAAAAAAAAAAGCTTCCTTTTCACTTCTTCCTAGAGTGTCCTTAAAACAAGCAGCGGCCACTGCAGTCCTGAAGCAGCATTCAGGAATTACAGCAGTGCCATCTCATCGTAGAAGGGAACTAAAATAAGTTAATTATAACTTTCTCTATTTTTTTCTTTCTTTGAACCAAGAGTAAACCTGTATTTTATGTTCAATGATCAATTTACGAGTCCAAATTGTGTGAAGAGCAATAATTGAAAGCACAGGCTTTGGAACCAGAAAGACCTGAGTTTGAATCCTTTGCCACATTTTACTAATTATATGACAAGTTATAGAAGCTTTGCATAAATTTCAGTTTCTTCATTTATAAATGATAAAATGTATATAAAGAATTTAGTACATTACTATGTCATGATAAGCACTCAGTTCATGGTAGTGATACTCATGTACAAAGCCAGTAGAGATTTCGTGAACTCTAGAGAAATGACTCTTTCTCTTAAAATTCATCCATTGTCTGGTGTCTTATTGATACCTTTGGTCTTACAGTGTACTTTGAAGAGACTGTTTCCTACAGTTGCGTATGTATCTGTCAGCAGGAGTGAGTCTTGGAACTGCAGAAGATAATAAGGCCTGACTACAGTCATTCGGCACGGAATGGACAACAGCAAGAGAAGGGGACCATTGTGTCACTATATGGTCGTTCAGGCAATCACACAAGGACAAACTTAGAGAGTCTAAAAATGTTCCCAGATGTATTATTTACTATTAGATCTGAGAATTTATAATTTCTCCACAGGATGGATGACTCCATGCCCAAAACCCCAATCCAGATAAAATTTTATTTTCTCCACAGATTTTGTTATTGTTGTTAGCCTTAGAACTCTATATTTCATTGTCTAAGAAACATTTGAGATCAGTTTCACTTTCAGTTTGAATGAAGAAATCACATTTTCTCCATAACAACTAGCCCCGATGGATATTCTCTTTCTGTCTTTTTCTCTCACACACACACACAAACACACACACAACTGGAGAGCTGTAGACACAAGGAAAACTAAACGAACTAAATTTCTGATAGGAAGGAGCCCTTTCTAAGGATGCAGAGATGCCAAATCTGGGCATGGGTGGGCTGAGATTTAGACCTGTCAGGCAGAAATTTTGCTGAGTTCATTTAAAATTTATAAATTTATAGTTTCATAATCTACAAACTTACCAAGATTTTTGGGCTGATATGATGGATTAGAATCTATAGAACCGCCAGATGCAGAACTAATTCTCCTCACTGAGTTTCTTCAATGAAACTTCTGTTGAGTTTCCAGAAGCCTGTGCTGTCATGGAGAGAGGGAGAGAGAGAAAGCGGGTTGGGGGAAGGAGAGATATCGTTGTATCCTTAAGTGTTTAGATTCTGAACAGCCACTGGAAGAAGGGATTGTTAACAGAGATAGGGTAGATTTCACTCCCAAAACACAACAGAAATCTACTGAAGCTGCAACAAAACCCCGATCCAAGTCAACCCCTGATTAGATAGAAGTGATCAATTCCTTATTATACCATCCTGGAAAAGCTTCTCTTCTTTAAAAAAAAAAAAAAAAAAAAAAACTTTCTATAGTTAGTTTAAACACAATGTCTTATATACAATAAAGAATGATATAAGACATGTGAGTGAGTAGGAAAATATGACTCATTATCAAGAGGAAATATAGTAGGGTCATTCCCACAGATTTCACAGATGTTGGAATCAGTAGAAATATTGGGTGTTAGAAGGGTTAAGCAGACAGGATGTTGTTAGAATTAGGCACCAAGAGAAACCTGGGTTTGAAAACTTTTGATGGACCACAGATCTTTCACTAAATGATATCCTTTTCCATTTGGTTTTTAATAATTTTAAACCACTTTATTGAGATACGATTAGCATGGAAAAAGATGTACATATTTAATGCATGCAACTCAATGAGTTCAGGGATAAGTATACTCCCATGAAACCATCACCACCATTAAGGCCATAGACATATCCATCAACTCCCAAACTTTCTTCTTCTTCCTGTTATTAATATTATTATGGTTTGTGGTAAGAACACTTAGCAAAAGAGCTACCCTGTTATAAAATTTTAAGTTGACCATACAGTATAAAAACTATAAAATAAGTTTTATAAACATATTCAAGAAATTAGAGAAAAATGGGCCAAACAAACTAAAAAAAAGTGGAGAATTTTAACATGGAAATAAAATCTCTGTTTAAAAGAGAACCAAATTAATATTCTAGAACTGAAAAATGCTACATCATAAATTAAGAATTTGTTGAATGGGCTCAATAGCAGACTGAACAAAGAATAAGAATTAGCAAACTTAAAGACAGTCAAAAGAAATTAGAAATTATCTAAACTAGAGAACACAAAGGAAATATGCATATTTCTTTTATATATATAAAATAAATATGTGAGGGTCTCTCATCAAGAAGTAATTCAAAGTGACAGACTATTGAGAAATAGAGAGTTTATACCAAATGCCTGTTTCACATTTGTCTTATAAGTAATCACTGAGAGCCACGTAAAGTTTTAAAGGTTATTGTCATTAGGTGTTCATCTCCTTATGCAGCCTTGAACTTAGGTATTTTCACATTGCTCACGTCTAAAATCAACATGTAAAAGTTTTTTTCAGTTAAATTTAAAAAGCAATATGTATATTGTTGGTTAAATTGTTTTCCTACTCCTACTCTTTTAGCCAGCACATTTAAAAAGATTTCTTAGAATTCTGTTGCATTTTTATAGAATAACTCTTGCCTTTGATGGAAATTCTAGACTTAAGCAGAATGATTTTTTTTTATTGCACACATCCACAGAGGCACAGATTACACATACATACAGACATATATACAAAAAAGGTCTAAATAACAATATCTGATCTCCACCTCAACTTCTCTCTTTAGAATGCTACCACATTTCTTTTTTATTTTCTTTCTTTTCCTTTCTTTTCTTTTTCTTTTTTTCTTTTTTTTTTTTTTTTTTTTGATACATATTTTCGCTCTTTTGCCCATGATATATTAACAAGGCATCGTCAAATCTCACAAAAACCAAAAATTCCTTGGCTAAAGCAAACCTCCAGCCAAAGCCACC
>CAUYRT010042008.1:0-40101 GCA_963574885.1 Lepilemur ruficaudatus
GCGTCAGCCTAGCTCACAGCAACCTCAAACTCCTGGGCTCAAGCAATCCTTCTGCCTCAGCCTCCCAAGTAGCTGGGACTACAGGCATGTGCCACCATGCCCGGCTAATTTTTTTTTTTTTTTGGTATATATTTTTAGTTGTCCAATTAATTTCTTTCTATTTTTTTAGTGGAGACGGGGTCTCACTCTTGCTCAGGCTGGTTTTGAACTCCTGACCTTGAGCGATCCACCCGCCTTGGCCTCCCAGAGTGCTAGGATTACAGGTGTGAGCCACCCCGCCCGGCGCCCTCATTTGATTATCTCTTAAGACTTTTTTTTTCCAATTATCAATTATTGTCCCATCTATCCTCATGGTCTCTGACCTTGGCCTTCTTTTCATCCTAGACTTTCTCCCCTGGGTGATCTCAGCTTACATAAATAACTATTGCATAGGTAAGATATTTCCTATGTCGAATATGTTGGACATTTCCATCAAGATGTATGTAGCTTTTAGTAGTTTAAAACAACTGAGAACAGGATCTGTATTTAATTTATATTTGAAACTCCTCTAATATTTAACTTGTTCTTAGATATCAGACGAATGAATAACAGCTCATAAACAAATGTTAAAATAACAAAACCAAACTTTTCCCTAGGCAAAATTTGTTCCTACAATGTTCTCTCAAATAATGGAATCATGGGTTATCTATTCATTGAGACTGCACAAATAAAAATCTTTCAGACTATACATGCTTCTTTCCCTGAAGTCCTGCTAACTCTATCTCCTCTTTCCAGTACCATCACCCTAGTATCTAGACCAATAAATGATCTTTCAGTATCCAGTCATTCTTTCCTTAATGTTTCCTCCATCTTGTTGTCCATGCTATTTTTCTGAAATGGATCTGATCTATAATCATGTTTCTTCCCTATTCAAAACCATCCATGGTTTCGTTTGCTTTTTACTGTTTATGTAATAAAGTCTAAAATTCCTAGTGCTCTATACATATTTAAAGACTTTAATCTACCCTTCCGGTACCATTTTCATTTGTTCAACCCTTCCCATCTCCTCTTTCTCTTTGCTCTGTAATACATAATGGACTGCCATGTCTATATGCTACTCTGCTCATGCTTTTCCTCTACTTAAATTCATCACATGTTCTTTTCTATCATGAACTAACCTGAATGCCATATTTTCTTATGTCTTTCTTCCTTCCCCTAATCAACTCTTACCCTGATTTTGCTGGCTCTCTCAGCAATTTTATTATGTTTCTATTATTATCCTTTTTGAAATCTTATAATGTATTTAGTGTTTACCTTTTCCTTCACTAAATCAAGAATTTCTTGTAGGTATAGAACTTGTGTATTAACCTCCCAGGCTATCAAAATATCTTACAGAGTAATTTCCTAAACTCATAATCTTCACAACTTTAGTCACATAGGATAGTTATAAGTATCAAAACATCTATTTGAGGATGGTCCCAGAGCAGTGGTGGTTACAACTAATTGATCACAACCAGTTACAAAGTCCTTTGTTCCTTCTCCACTCCCACTACTTCTCTTAACTAGCCTTAAAAAAATAAAAAATTTAAATTTAAAAAACAATTTGTTTTGAAAAAAAAAATGGAAACACTGACCATTCTGATACACTCTTGAGGAGGGTTTTTAAGTTTTTCTCAATATGTGACACTTTTTTACTGCTCTAGATTCACGAGATTCAGAGATTTAGAAGCCTCACTTAAAGGAAATCTTTCACTCTGGTCCTTAGTAGTAAGGTAATGGCCAAAATATAGTACCCGCAGGTTTTCAAAAAACATTACTAGTTGAGGCCCATATAAAGTTGAGGGTTTTTTAAAAATTCGAAGCAGTTGTAAATTCTTACAGCAATGATTCTAAGACCGACAGTACACAAACAGACCTAAATTTTCTGCAAGGCATGTCAATTACACATTCTCATTTCGTGATAAAGTCTTTTTAGAAAGAATTTTTTTTTTTTTTTTCCGAGACAGTCTCCCTCTGTCGCCCTGGGTGGAGTGCCCTGGTGTCAGCCTAGCTCACATCAACCTCAAACTCCTGAGCTCAAGTGATCCTCCTGCCTCAGCCTCCCTAGTAGCTGGGACTACAGGCATGCGCCACCACACCTGGCTAATTTCTGTTTCAGTGGAGATGGAGGCTCACTCTTGCTCAGGCGGGTCTCGAACTCCTGACCTCTAGCTGTCCTCCAGCCTCGGCCTCCCAGAGTGCTGAGATTACAGGCGTGAACCACGGCGCGCGGCCTAGAAAGATCTTAACATTGCACTCCAGAAAAAATACGGACAAACAGGCTTGGATATTATTTAAAAGAAGAAAAAAAACCTACAATATTTGAGTCACGGCAGGCAGGTATCCCAGTTCCTCATGCCACGTGCACACAATTCCCCTAAAGAACCTCAAACCCTGCCCCCAAACGACCGCCCTAACCACGCTAGGCAGACACCCCTTCTCACCCTTTATTGGCAAACCCTGACTATGGTAAAACCAAACAGGAAAAGAAGCCTCTGGAAAGAAGACAATGGGGAGGGGAGAAGAGCGAGGAAGAACCAGAGCCCTCAGTTGGGGCGAAGGGAACCAGGCAGAGGAGTATCAGACACGGACCTTTCTGAACAACACGCAACTGCAATGCACCATGACTGCCACCGGCCAGGATTGCCGCGGAAGCTGCACGAACTGAAGTGCGGCGCAGCCTTTTTACGTCACCGCCGGCCGTTGACGCGGTTTTTCCTCCGCAGGCGCCTGCGGCCTGGCGCATGCGTCGTATCGTGCGCTGCCCCGGCGACCCTTTCAGGCGCTATGGGACGCTCAAAACGGTTGCGTCGTAGGAAGGTGGCCTGTCTTTGGAGGTAAAGCAGAATAAAACGCTGAGATAAAGTCGAGAAGCAGTGCGGTAAGGCACAGTAGGGTGCACAGTGTCTCAGAACTGAACATGTTCAATGGAATGGACCTGGAGAGTCACCTACTTTGGAGCAATTTTTATGCTAATTGAGAAAACCAGAACGCATCAGAGTCTTATCGCGCAAAAAAACCTCCATCAGACTATAAAACCAAGCCCGTAAAAGACACGGGAGCTCAACTGGGGAAAGAAGAACCCCCCAAAACGGTCAGTTCAGTGACGAGCTGAGTAATCTCCAGCAGAAGCTTGCAGGAGACCATTTAAAACCTGTGGCACTAAAGTGTTGTTGAAAATAATGTGAGGCTCTGAGATCTATAAGAAGACCTTTCCGTGGGGGAAGGAAGCTTGTCTCAACCGTATGTCAGAGAGTAGCTTCCTGGAGTCCGGTAGACAAAAGAGTTTTTATTCAGCTGTCATTTGAAGCGTGCCTGTGTGAGCATTAATAAGAAATTACTTTTCCTTAAACTGGGCAAGACCAGCAGAGAGTGGCTCTTCCCATTCCCTCAAGCAGTGAAAATGTGCACTATTAGGCAAGTAGCCTTTACCAGACCCCTAGGGAGATAAAGGAATGGAATGCAAAAGGGGAGCTTGCTTTCCTCCCCCCCCCCACCCCCCGTTAAAGACGAAGTTTATCCTTCTATGCTGGAGTTGCAGGATGGATGTGACTGAGATAAGGGTCCTAGGAGCTGGTTGAAAAAAAAATTATTACAAGCAGCTGTTCTGGCTCAGTTACTTAGTCCCCTATAAACACTCTATAAAACCCACCACTTTTCACTTCCTGGAGTGGACACTTTTTTCGGCCTCCACCCATCTCTACCCAGATGTTCAAAATAAACAGCATATTGCTAAACCTGAGGCTTTGTGTGTCTCCCTCTCAGCTCTGGACCTAACAAACACAGCCATACTAAACAGCCCTGCACTACTCTGCCAGTAGTGTAATTCTTTCTTAACCAATGAAACTATGAATTTCTAGAATCCTTTTCCCACTTCAGTGTGACAGTCTCTTCCACCCTTCACTTAGGACACTGATTATTTGGAAATACACACTGTGAAAACAACTCTCTGTCTTGATTACTTTGCTGCTACTGGACCTTCTTCACCACCAATCAGTAAAGCTGTAATTGTCGTTTAACCTGTAATGGTTGTATGTATTTTCCTTCTGGATGACTTTAATGTGGAATATGAACTCAGACATTATTATGAGATGTTTATCTCCATCAGAGTACCTACTTCTCCATTAGGTTATTTCTGTGTAGATATTTTTTAGGTTTTTTTGTTTTTTAAGACAGGGTCAGGTGATGTTTGAACAAGGAGGGCCCAATCCAGGCAATATAAACACGACCCCAGACCATAAGCAGGGCCCCTTGCTGTTTTTCGTCTGTGGGGAATGTATCTTGCTCTTGCTCTATAAATCTATCTTGCTCTTCCTCAGCAAATTTCGTTTCTTTGTTCCCTTGCTATTGGTGTGTCTGGTCATTCTTCAGCCAAGAGCACACCAAGAACTAAGAATAGACTGCCAGTCGACAACTCTTATTGCAAAATGATATAGGCTCAAAATATTATAAATGAAAGAAAAAAACCTCACCCTAAATGCTATAATCCAGAGAAGTAATTACTGTTGTGTTAGTGTATTATTAAAGTTTTTAAAATAAGTATTAATGTTAGAAACATCTGTTTATATGTGTGTATGGTAATTTCAAACAAATTTTACATAATAAAATGAATCAGGAACCTCTATTTTCAGCATTTTGCTAGGAAAGTCCTTAAAAATTAATGAGAGGTTATAGGTGGGAGGGTCACTTCAGCCTAGGAGCCTATGATTAGGCCACTGTACTCCAGCCTGGGTGACAGAGCGACACAGTAAAACCCTATCTCGAACAAGAACAAAAACAAAAACAAAAGAAAGTTCTGGTGGAAACAAAACAATAACAAAAAGCATATTAACTCAGAATTCTATATCTAGTGAAAATGATCCTAAATGAATGAAAGTGTATTAAAATACATTTTCAGATAAAACTAAATATGTTGTTGGTGGACATGTGCTACAAAAATATGAAAGAAGTTCTTCAGGCTGAAGAAAAATACAACCAGATGGAAATTCAGGTCTTCAGGGGCAAGAAATAAAGAGCATTGGAAGTTATAACATTGTATCATGGGATTTATAATGTCTATAGATGTAGTGTATTTGACAACTATAAAAAAAAGATGGGAAGGTGAGTAAAGGGACTTCTAACTTGCAAGATTTCCATATTTTACATGAATTGATTCAATGTTAACCCTAAGTAGTCTGTGAAAACTTAAGGATGTATATTGTAATCCTTAGAGCAATCACTGAAAGAAAATGCAAAGGGGGAAAATGAAGTTCCTAAAATACACAATGTTTATATGCCTTCTACGTTTCAGTTCTAATGTCCTAAGATAAGCTTTTATTTCTTGTTCTTCTTAAACAATAACAACATGTTCATATTTTCTAATAATGATCCTTTTTGGAAGGGGTAAGGGTTAGTGATCTTTTTCAACTTCTCTCTTGAACCTTTTTTCCTCCTGTCTCTGAGAGAGTATCTTGTTCATCTTTGTCTCCTGTGTTCCTGAAAAAGTAATGCCATCTTTCCCTTCAATTAGTCAGCAGTGAGTGCTTGTTTTCTCTGCAGGGTACGGATTTGTTTCAACTTCATTTCCTGCTTTCTTTCTCCCCAAGGTCATTGAATCAGGCTTTGATAAATACATTGTTATTAAGGTTTACAAGAAGCAATGCAATTGTAGATGTTTTAAATTAATGTCTTTCATTATACTGAGTCAGAAAGTCAATGAATTGAAAAATTATTCTTTTTGTATGTAGTCAGTAGCATTAGTCAGTCAACATGTCCCTGCTGTGTGTGGAGGTTCATCTTGATTCCGTGGGGAGTGATGATGGTCGTATTTCTTGGAGAAGCATGCTGAATAAAGGAGAAACAGGATAAACGCAAGTGTGACAAAGCTGCAACTAAGTGATTACAAGGTAGGGAGTATGGGGACAAATTAATAGGCTACTGGCCTGATTAAAACAGGAAATCTTAATTGACCAGCATTATCAACTGGAGTTCTGAAAGACTTGAGGGGTGTGGCTGGTGAAAAGTTGACAAAACTTCTTAAGTTGTGGGAATAGCATGGGTATGAAATAGAAATCAGCCAAAAATATTTATTGAGTGCCCTTTACACTATACATCAGTCATTAGGAAAACATGAAAGATTATTTTTATCAACTAGTAAGAGGACATTGTATGTTCTCCTGGAAAAAAGACAACATATTGTAGTAATTCAAAAATGGATGCCAAGTAATGCAGTGAAAACGGACACTTAATTGTAGAGGTAAAACTGAATTTCGTGAAAGGGACTTCGGAGTTGGGTCAGCATTAAAGTGACAGAAAGGAAGAGATGCTCTATAATATTACTCAGAGATGAATGAAGTCTGTGGACAATGAGAATGTGCTACAAACAGGATGCTCATGATAGGATGATGATGAATATATTGCTGCTGGTGAAGATGATTTTAATAAAAAAAATGCACGGCTTAGAAAACATGCTTGCTTAGTTACATGGCTCATTATCATTAATGATAAATAAGATGAATTAGTTAGGTTTTATAAATAACCAACTATGGAATCTAAACTTTTACATGAGTTTATCATGGCTCTTTTAAAATGTGTTGTGTGCTTTTGAGATTTGCCACTGCTCCTCCTTTTTGCCAAATGGAAAATCTATTTCAAACCCAATTTTCCTAGCCCTCTCTGAAGTGTTTGACCCTACAGCAGTCATCTGGCTCTCCAACTGTACCTTCCCTTTAGTTCTGTGACATTATGTCATGCTAGAGCTGTAGGCTGATTGTTCTTACTCTTCTTCCTTCTCTGATTCCATTTGCAGTTTATGAACCCCTAAATATAGTCCCCCATATTCATCTTGACTTTCTTTTATCAATGTGTGTGGTCATGGCAGTGCTACTCTTCTATCAAAACAGAGACATCTCAAATTAGCTATATTTCTAGATAAATTTTAGATATCCCAGAAGATCCAGAATCAACTCTAATGTAACATGTCCTAAAGCACATCAATCCTCCCCACTAACCATCTCTTTCCGTCTTTCATATTTGTCAATGTCACCCCATAAGCAAGTATGCTGAAAGCATTAGTTCTTTTTTGTTTTCTCCCCATCTCATATCAGTGTGCTCAGTCATGTTTTGTCTATCTTTGAAGTATGTCATTTCTGTCATTGAGCTGAACATTTTACTAGGCATTATTTGGTAATATAAAATAATATACCTAACCTAAATATGTTAGAAATCAATAGCCATAAAACGACTAAGGAAATCACTATGCATAGAAGCTCTTTATGTATTCTTTCCAGATTTCATTTTCTTATACAACTAAACCTAATCACTCTCCTGAATTGTGTGTTAATTACTTCCTTACTATTAAAATTACTTTATCATGTATATGTATTTTTAAAGAACATATGGTTTAATTTTGCTTGTCTTTGAGCCCTATAAAAGTGTTGTCTTTTTTTTAAAATCTACAATGCATGTAGATATGGTCTATTCATTTTCACTGCTGAATAACATCTTCTTGTGTCGAATATACCACAGTTAATTATATATTCTGTTAATAGTCATTTTGATGGTTTTTGCTTTTAGGAACAGTGCTAATATGAATATTCCATTTTAGTGTATGCAGCTTGGCACCCATTTGTAAGAATTTCTTTAAGATGTATTCCTGGGAATGAAAAGACTTATTGCAAGTTATGCACTTGCTCAAACTTACAATACAATACACAGTGCCAATTTATGTTCTAGACTAGCACTGTGTAAGAATCCTGCTGCTTTATGGATGGTGAATTATATGTGTCAACCTGACTAGGCCATGGGGTGCCCAGGTATTTGGTTAAACATTATTTCTGGATGTGTTTGTGAGTGTTTCTAGATAAAATTAGCATTTCAATTGATAAACTGAACAATACAGATTGCCCTCCCCATCATCCAATCCATTGAGGGCCTGAATAGAACAAAAAGGCAGAGGAAAGAAGAATTTCCTCTGTCTTCCTGACTGCTTGAGCTGGGATATGCGTCTTCTGCTCTCAGCCTGGGGCTTACACGAATGGGTCTCCTGGTTATCAGGCCTTCAGGCTCAGACACCATCAGCTCTCTTGGTTCAGCCAGGTCTTTGCACTCAGGTTGTAACTGCGCCACCAGCTTTCCTGGGTCTCCAGCTTGCAGATGGCAGATCATGGGACTTTGCAGCCTCCATAATCATGTGAGCCAATTCCTTATAACAATATCTGTTTCTTTTAATATCTCTCTTTTATATAAAATATAATATATTATATATTTATAAAGTATAGTGTATATACTATATAAAATATATATACATATATACATACATATTGTATATATTATATAATATATAGTAGTTTATATAAATATATGTACTGTATATATTATATATATCCTGTTGGTTCTGTTTCTCTAAAGTACTCTGACTAATATACTTCATATGCTCACCATCACTTGATATTCTCAGATTTCTTAATATTTGACATGACAGGTATGAGTTCATATCTCATTGTGGTCTTAATTTGCAGTTCTCTGCTTGCAATTAAGTTATTAGGTATTTAAATATGAAATGTTGGATTTCAAATCAAAAGTGTAGTTTATTACATCTCAAACAAGAAGCAGTACAATTAATCAAAGTGTGTGCCTAAACTAATGACACAGTTTTGCTATCTTAACAGTAGCTTGCTCATGCCAACAGCAAAGAACCCTGGAGAGTGAGTGGTGATGAAATCGCAAAAGGCGTTTCCCACAGCTTGTTGAGAATTGAATATTTTTCCTTGCAAGCAGTGGTCCAAAGCCTGGAAGAAGTGGTAGTCAGTTGGTGCAAGGTCTGGTGAATACAGTGGATGACAGAGAGTTTCCAAGTCCAGCTTACGTAGTTTGAGCAGCGTTGATTGTTCAAAATGTGGTCTTGCAAGAGGATTGGCCTGTCTCTAGTTACCAATCTCAGCTGCTTAGTCACAAGCACCCTCATCATTTCATGCAGCTGGTTGCAGTAGACAACTGCTATAATTGATTGACCAGGTTTCATGAAGCTACAGTGGATAATACCAGTGCTGGACCACCAAACAGACACAATTAGCTTTGTTTGATTAATATTCCGTTTGGGACTGTGTTTTGGCACTTCGTGTTTATACAACCATTGTGCTGAACGCTTGCAACTGTCAAAAAGAATACGTTTTTCCTCCCACATAATGATACAGTGTAGAAATGGTTTGCCTTTATGTTGTGACAGCAAAGAAAGGCAAGCTTTGAGACAGTTTCTCTTCTGATGCTCATTTCATTCATGTGATACCCATCTATCCAACTACTTTATCTTACTGATTTGGGAAGATGATATCTTTATAGACCACATTTTAGCATTATATTTATGTAGATTGTCTTTAATGTTTCAATATAATTTTTTAAATCTCCATAAAGGATTCATATACCTTTGTTAAATTTATTCCTAGATACCTTATATTTTTGTTGCTATTGTGAATAGTATCTCTTTTTTAATTTATATGTTCAGTTTGTTGCTCAGATAGAGAGATGCAATGAATTTTGTAGATTGGTTTTATATCCAACATCTTACAAAACTCTCTTGTTAATTTAAATAATTTGTCTATGTATATAATTTGCTTATTTTTGAACATATGCTTGTACACAGCTTGTTTACTGCGTATTAGGCAGTTTGAACACTTTAAAAATGTTTATTTATCACAACAGCCATTTGAAGTAGGTTCATTTTTCATCCCTGTTTTAATATAAGGAAACTGAATAACAGAGAGATTAAATCACTTGCCCAAAGTCACAAATTATAATTTGAACCTAGAAGGCAGGATTTAAACCCAGGCAGTTGATTTCCAAGCTCCATACTCACCAATAGCTTTGCTGTCTCTTCTTGGCTAGACAGTTCTGATTCTTTCTTTCTAATCCTTATCCTCTTCTTTTTTCTCCCGCCTCCAATCCTTTATATGCAGGTATTATTTTGAATGTTAGCAGAGATAATGGGCATCTTTTACTTGCTCCTAACTTAAAAGAGAATTCTTTTAATATTTTACTACGAGAAAGATGTTTGCTATAGGGTTTGGTGGATAACATTTATGAGTTTAGTAAAATTCTCTTCTATTCTTAGTTTTGCTAAGAGGTTTTTTTGTTGTTGTTTGAGATGGAGTTTCACTCCATCACCTGGGCTAGAGTGCCATGGCATCAGCCTAGCTCACAGCAACCTCAAATTCCCAGGCTCAAGCAATCCTCCTACCTCAGCCTCCCAAGTAGCTGGGACTATAGGCATGCGCCACCACGCCCGGCTAATTTTTCCATTTTTAGTAAAGATGGGGTCTCACTCTTGCTCAGGCTGGTCTCAAACTCCTGAGCTTAAGTAATCCTCCTACCTCAACCTCCCAGAGCGCTAAGATTACAGGCGAGAGCCACAGCGCCTGACCTTTTTTTTTCTTAATCGTGAATGAATATTGAATTTATCAAATGATTTTTTTCCCTTTAATTTGTTTATGTGGTGAATACAGTCATGACTTTCATATGTTGAACTACCCTTGCATCCTGCAGATATTTCCAGCTTGATACTTACGTATGTTTTTATAAGTCCTGGTGAATTTGGTTTGCTAATATTTTGTTTAGAATTTTTCATCTATAATTATTAGTAAGATGGCTTGTGACTTCACTCTTTTTCTCACTATCCTTGTCTTAGTTTTATATGACAGAATGAGTCTGGGAAGTTCTCTCTTTTCAGGAAGTATTTGATCCTTGAAAGTTGTCTTTAAAATGATATGGCTTGATTTTCTTTATAAATGGGAAGATTTTAAACTACTTATTCAAGGTCTTCAAACATGATTTACTATTGAAGCTTTGTATTTCTTCTTATATGAGTTTTATGTTTAAAAAAATCTTATTAATTTCATTTGTTTTCAAATTTATGGCATATATTTGTTCTTAGCTTTCATGTATCTAATTTTAATCTTTTTTGTATCTATAGACATACGACATTTTCCACTCCTAATATGGTTTATTTGCACCTTAATTTTTTTTCTTGATCCATCTCACCAGAGGTTGGTCTATTTTATCCAAAGAATTACCTTTTCCTCCTATTTCATTAATGTGTGCTTTTATAAAATCTCTTAACTTTTAGAAGCCTTGATTTTCCAGCTATTAAATTTGGACACTTATACCAGTTGTGTCATATTTGCAGCCTCTCCATTTTTGCCACAAGTGTTTAAAGCTGTTAATTTTCTTCAAAGGACTATATTCCAAGGTTTGATATGCAATTATTCGTATTTTATAATTTCTAAATTATATAATTTCTAAATATTTTATAATTTCCATTATATTTATTTTTAAATTTATTGTTTAGTTATTGCATAAATAAATAAATTTATTATTTAAATTTCCAAACATACGGAAATTTATGTTCTTATTTCTTATACATCTTAGAACACTTTTAAAACATTTAAACTTTCTATGCTGTGGTCAGGCAACAAAGTTTGAATGATAGCAATTTTTGAGATTTGTGAGACTTGCTTTATATTCCCCGAGACTTGCTTTATTCTCTGTTGAGTGAAACGTAGTCTGTAACTATAGACTTTAGGGTCCCTTATAAACTTGTTACTGTGTTGTTCAAATCAACTATACCTTTAGTAATTATTCATTGTCTTGACCTAAAAGCTTGTTGAAATCTCCCAGTATGGTAGTGAGTTTGTCAAAATTTCCCTTTACTTCTGTCAATTTTTGCTTTATACATTTTATGGCTATATTATTTGATAAATGTAAATTTAGAATATTTCTGTCTTCTTACTGAATTGAATCTTTTATCATTACATAGTATTCCTCTTTCTTCTTTATCATGCTTTTTGTACTGACAAAACTATGTCTTTAAAAAACGGTTAACATTTGTTTAGTATATTTATTTCCATTCATTTCATATTTGCCTATCCTTGTTTTATGTGTGTATCTTTTGTAATAGCATATAACAGAATTTAAAATCCAATCACACTTTTCCTCCCTTAACCGACAAGTTCAGACTATTTACTTTATTGATTGTTGACTTGATTCTTCCATCGTAATTGTGCTTTCTACTTGTCATTTTCCTCTGTGCTTCTTTTTTCTCTCTTATTGCCTTTTCAATAAATTGAGTTTTTGTCAGTCTGTTTTTCTGATTCAATTTTTATTCTCTACTGGTTCAAAAGTTTTGTTCTCTATTTCTATCATTTAGCAATTGCCTGAGAAATTTCAGCATACATATTTAACAATTTTACAAAGTGTAAGTTGAATATCCATGTTTCATTTTTTACCTAAATATTTAACAATTTAACAAAGTTTAAACTTACTATCTATATCTCATTTTCTTCCCCTTCCCTCTTTTTCCTCCTCCTCCTCCTCCTCTTCCTTACTCTCTGATTCTTCTTCCTTCTCCTCCATATCCTTCTTTCCTTGGAGATTTCACTTTCTTTATTACCTAACAATGATTTAGAAATTATATTTATCAGTCAGGTGCAGTGGTGCATGCTTGTAATCCCAGCGCTTTGGGAGTCCAAGGCAGGAGGATACTTGAGGCCAGGAGTTTGTGACCAGCTTGGTCCACTTGGCTAGACCCTGTCTTTACAAAAAATTTATAAAATTAACTGGGCATGGTGGCACGTGCCTGTAGTCCCAGCTACTAGGGAGGCTGAGACAGGAGGATTGCTTGAGCCCAAGAGTTTGAGACTGCAGTGAGCTATGATTGGGCCATTGTACTTCTGCTTGGGTGACAGCAATACTCCATCTCAAAAAAAAAAAATT
Source organism: Lepilemur ruficaudatus (assembly GCA_963574885.1). Taxonomy (NCBI): domain Eukaryota; kingdom Metazoa; phylum Chordata; class Mammalia; order Primates; family Lepilemuridae; genus Lepilemur; species Lepilemur ruficaudatus. The sequence goes on from CAUYRT010042008.1 coordinate 12,763, forward strand.
ATCTATCTCATCATTTAGTCAGATTTTATTTGTAATGTAGCAGTAGACCCTTCAGAAATATCAGTCACATAAATATTTTCTCTCACTGACTTTGAGGGTAGACACCAAGAGTGGAATTTCTGGATCACTTTAAGATCAAAGAGATTATGCCAGTGTTCTTCCATGGTGATTATAGCTGCTTACATTCTGGTCAAAAATATATGAAGTGTTTGTTTTCTCAAAAACTTGCTTTACAGGCACAAAGTGTCTCAAGCCTTGGGAAAACCCAAGCATGGAAGAACTCTTATCCACATTTTACACATAAGGAAACTGGTGCTTAAAAGCTATAAATGAAATCTAAAATCACCTGGCTGTAACAGGTGAACTGGAATGTCAAAGACAGGCCATCTGATCCCATCATTCAAGCAAGCCGGCCAACCTCCCACCAGCTTTCTCTGACAAGGCCCGGGGCAGCAGAGAGCAGCATCTGAGCACTTGATGTTCGAACAAGGCAAGGGTTGGATTACCACAACATTTCATGGGATACCCATTTTTAGCTTAATGAAGAACATGAAAGTGTTTATAAAAATTTCATGTGCTTTTGAGTCTACCACTTGGGACATAATTTACATAGAATATGCTTTTTACCTCAAAAAACATGTATTCAGCCATTGATAACTGTATGTACCTCTATCAAATATATAACCAATAAACATTAGGTGTTTTACCTAAGGAAGGAAAAATTTGCTAATACTGTATTTTACCAAGTACTTTTGTTAGGTTTTAGTCTGAAACCATCAGTTCTTGGTGCAGCCATGGTTGAACAATGACCAGACATGCCAAAGTTAGGCAAGCACAAAAATGAGGTTTATTGAGGAGAGAAAGATAGGATTATAGGGTAAGAGCAAGATACAGGTTTACAGAGCATGGTACATATGCCACAGATGACAACTGGACCCACTGTCGCAGCAGAGCAGGCAAAAGGAAGGGCAAAGAAGATTGGTTATGGTCTGCATCTTATTTTATAATGCCTGGATAGGGACCTCCCTTGTGGTTCAGAGGTCATCTCAGAGGTCATCATGGAACCACTTTGATTGGACAGTTGGGAGTCATATGACCTGAGCCTAACTGCACATGTGGGTTCTGGTCACTTTCCGGACTTTATGGTACCTATGCTGCTTGGCCCATGGGCTGGAGAGTCCTCTGCATTCTTTTGCAGCTGGTGTGCCAAGTTTTGATTGACAGATTTGTAGGGTATTCTCTCCTCCCACAGGTATAGAGAATTAGAGTTAGGCGGGACCAAGATGGGGGCAACAGCATCCACTTTCATCCATAGGAGACCCAGAATCCCTCACTATCAAACCTAATACTTAAATTTTGGTTAAGTTTTAATTGGGGAAAACAATATATCATTCCCTTGAAGTTAGCATTTTTTCTCCTGTTTACTGGATATTAGGCTTTACGCTTCTATGAGATGCCAGTTAATGTCCTTTGCTTATTTTTCTATTAATTTTTTTTTAAATTTTAGAGACAGGGTCTTGCTCTGTTGCCCAGGCTGAAGTGCAATGGCAAAATCATAGCTTACTATAACCTTGAACTTCTGGGCTCAAACACTCCTCCTGTCTCAGCCTCCTGAGTAGTTGGGACTACAGATACGTGCCACCATAACTCACTAATTTTTAAAATTTTTTGTAGAGACGGGGTCTCGCTACATTTCCCAGACTGGTCTCAAATGTATTATTGATTTATAGAAGTTCTCTATTCAGGATACCATTCCATTGTGTGTCTCTCAGTGTGTATGTGTGTCACAATAATCATACCCAAATATGTACTGTTATTCAGTAGTTTTGTCCTCTAATATTCTTTGCAAATGCATTTTAATGACATGGGAAACTATTTGAGATACTAATAATTGAAAAAACAGTATACAAAATTATACTTATGGAATGATCTTAGTTGTGCTTTAACAAGCATTGATGCTATGGTTTGAATGTTTATGTCCCTCCAAAATTCATGTTGAAACTTCATTTCCAATGTAATAATATTAAGAGATGGGGCCTGTAGGAAGTGATTAGGTCATGAGGGCTCTTTCCTCCCTCATGAATGGGATTAAGTCGCTTGTAAAGGAGGCTTCACGCAGTATTGGACCCTTTTTGCCTTTCTATCTTCCACCATGTGAGGATGCAGCAAGAAGGCTCTCACCAGACATCCAATGCCAGCACCTTGATCTTGGACTTCCCAGCATCTAGCACGGCAAGCAATAAATTTCTTCTCTTTATAAATCACCCAGTCTCAGGTATTTTGTTATAGCAGCACAAATGGACTAAGGCAAGTGGAGAAAAAAGTCTGGAAATAAAAACACCAACTATTATCCGCCTCTTTATATCTTTCTATATTTTACAACTTTTCTATAGAGGCTTTGCAGTACTTGTATACAGAAACTATGTGGTTATTCAAGAGAGAAATGAGAGCTAATTCATCTTAGAAGGAACTGCTGAAGGGCCATTAACTCAAGAATGGAAGGGGTTGCTTCCCTAAAGGGGTGGGGGATGTACCTAAGGTTAAGTCAAAGCTTGGGCAACAGCTTTGCTGGGCGGGGGAATTCTTTGGGAGGGTGGGGTGTTCAAGTTTCAGCTGGGATATTGGATTGGGTAACTTTTAATGTCTCTGCTAACTTTGAGAGTCCATGATTAACGGTGGACTAAAACACCTGGAACACTGGAGCACAAGAAAATCTGGTGTGAGATGGAGTTGTGTTTATCCTACATAATCTGAGTAAACAAGTCTTTTCTGAGTTCTGTTTTGTGCAGGAGCTGGTCCTGCAGATGGGAAAGGCACAAGGCAAGACTAATGATTAACCATGTTAGCTCCACTGGTATGATGAGAAGAACAAAGTGGAGCTTTGAGTAACGGTAGGTGCTGGGAGAAGTGGGCTGTAGGGGGGACAGTGACTGGCTGTGGGTTTGGCGCTCATGTCACCTCATAGTCTCACCATCCCAGCTCAAGAACCTGGGAGGAAGCATGACCTGCCTAAGGGGATATGGGAATAACTGGCTTTGGATTGATTTCCAGACCCACCTAATCATCACTACTGGGGCTTAGGCTTAGCAGACGGACTTAAACACGAAGTAAGAACGATGTGTCAGGGCTAGGACTGATGGACAATATACTTACATGAAATTTAAGGGACTTGCCCAGAATCTTCATTCCATGAAAGGCTAGAGGAAACTTTTTTCCTCCAAAATTAAACAGTGTGTATTTTGGTAGAAGCAAGGGTATGTGTATATATTAGTGTTAATAATTTAAATGGTGCTTAGCTAGAGAGTAGAATCGGCCAGGGAGGTTTAGGATTTTAATAAGGTGCACAGCCTTAAGGGGGTTCTTCTCTGGATAGGAAAATAGCGCTTGGAGACTGGGTGGGTAGAGGGAGAAGAGAACTTGAGTACGTGAACGGACCACTGCCGAGATGGATCTTCCAACGAGGAAAAAAGAAGAAACAAAGGAAAAAGAGCACGAGGAAGACCCTGAGCCGCCCTCATCTCAAAAAGTCGGAGGGGGGAAGAGAGGCGGGAGGGAGCAGCGGCCGAGGCAGGGAGGCAGTGCGCTGGGCCCCCGGGTGTCGGGCTGGGGAGGTGGGCAAGGCGAGGGCGCGGCCTCGGGAGCGCGGCCACCCTCTCTGCCCACTCGCTCTGCGGCTAGAAAAGGAGCGCAGTTCGGGCGGCGGGTCTGACTCCGGAGCGCCACCCCCGGTGAGCAGAGCCCCCCGGCGCCCGGGCGCAGCGCGGCCGAGACGGCTCCGCAGGGCAAGCTCAGAGCCCGGTAAGCGCTCGCGGTGAGTCTCGGAGCGCTGCCTCCCGCCTTCGCCTGCCTCCGGGGTGGGCCCGGCTGGGCAGGGTGTGGGCGCTGGCGAGGGCCGGGGCTCAGTCCTTCTCCGAGCCCGCGCAGCGCACGCGGCACCCTGCTTCGGGACGCTCGGCCCCGACGCCCACTAGGAGTACTCGATTCCCGCGCGGACTCTCTATGTTCGGGTGACCTGATCCCAGGAGGACGGCTCGGGGCGAGGAGCGAACCTGAAATTGAGGGGTGCCACCCACACCCTCACCTTTTAGAACACGTATCATCATAAACTAGCCACTGTCAGCTCAGTTTGGGGAATCTGCACAATTTTGGACGATGTGAAACGACCTGAATATCTTGTTTAAATTTGTTACGCGTGATTTCTCTCTTTAGCCTAACTTTTTTGGGAGAGGTGACGGACGGCGGCATACGGTGGGAAAGAGGTGAGTCCTGTGTTCCGAGTCTGCCCTCCTCACTTATTTTTTTCCATTGCATGTCAGAGTTGTAACGGGGACATTTCCAATGCTAGCTGTGAACAGTAGCTCTGTGGCAATTCAATGCCAACTTAATCCTTGAGTTCCACCTAAGTGCTGTATGTAGGCCGATTTTACTGAGCAATTAATTGGCAGGGAAACTTGTGCAACAAAGCCTTAGAAAATGTTAGCATTTTGCTGAATGTCATTGGCTCTGCACCATCTCATACTAGCTGTCACCTCTGTTTTCATGCCCCTTCCCGTATGCATGTTAATCTGAAACCAGCTCCTGAACAATCTGAGAAGCTAGGGATCCACCAGACATAGTGCTTAACAAATATTTTTCAATAAATAAAAATGGAAGCAGCAGTAACTTTGAAACTTAGAACGGTGCTTGAGAGATTCAATACCATTTAGGTTAATAAAATTTGTAACATCCCAATTAACAACCAAATGCTTCTCATGGTTACACATTGAAAGGAAGGCATTTTGATCCACTTAGTTGGAATGTGTTGTCTTGGATGGGCAGTCAGGAGACCTGAGAACTTGCTGAACCACATCACTGAGAATTTTTCTAATCTGTAAAGGGAGAAGATTGAAACACATGCTCTTTAAGGCTTCTTCCAGATTTAAAGGTCTGTGATGAAATGAACCTATCACATTTTTATAAACATGTGTTGGATTTCAGTGGCTCCTGAAGACTCTATCAGAACATTGGTAATCAAATTGGAATTGTAATATCCTTTTCAAAGGAAAGTCAGCAACTTAGAGGAAAACTAACAAATACATAGTAAATTTGGCTTGACCAAAAACAAATAATTTTTAGATGAAGTACTTGAATTAAGTTAAAAATCTCCCCCCCCCTTTTTTTTTCTGTATAGAATATGGGTTTTGCCACAAGAAGATGCTTCTACGTGCCACTAGGCTGCATGGTGCTGATCAATCTGGTTAATGCTGATTTTGAATTTCAAAAGGGAGTGCTTGCCAACATCAGCCCAGGGATCACTGAAGACATTGATCTCCAGTGCTGGAAAGCTTGTTCTTTGACATTGATAGATCTCAAGGAACTCAAGATAGAGCACAGTGTGGATGCTTTCTGGAATTTAATGTTGTTCTTGCAAAAATCGCCACGGCCTGGACATTATAATGTCTTCTTAACCATAGCTCAGGATTTCTGGGACATGTATGTAGACTGTTTGCTTTCAAGATCTCATGGAATGGGCAGAAGACAGGTGATGTCCCCCAGATATAATTTTCCACAGAAAATAACAGGAGGTAATTTAAATGTGTATTTAAGAGAATAGCAGTTTTCTTTAAATTTCAATTTTTAATCCTGATTTTTTTGCATTTATCCAACAAGCTAGCAAATTTACCATATTCAGTTTTTCCCAATATGATAAGCTTTGATTTTCATTTTTACTCCCATGGGAGCTCTGATATACAAATACTTGATTCTAAATGATCTTGGAATACATTTTGGTAGCTCATTAAAATTGTTCTTATTGTTTCCTCATGAATAGTTCATAAGAAAGCCATTTAATCCTGTAATTATTCATATTACATTTGCTGAAGAGATTTTTAAAACATCAGACATGTATTTAGGATTTTAAAATTAATCTTTTCAATAGGGTTATATAAAAGGGGGGAATCTTAAGAGTCATATCAGAATAAATATTAACAATTTCTCCTCTCAAATCTTACAGGACTGGATTTTACAAAACATGAGTATTACATTTAAGATGGAAAACATGGAAAATACCTCAAGCAAGATGATACCAACCTGAAAGCTTAATTCTATCAGTGTTAATGAGGTCAAATATTTCCTGTAGTAGTTATAAACTATTTCTAATTCTTTAATATTGATCAAGATTGTATTTTTGTTGGTATGTAATTGCTTTATTGCTGTTGAATTATCATTTCCATCCTTTGAGGTAATTTATCAATAATTTCTGATTTAGAAGTCTCTGTAAAGTGTCTCTGTTTTAAAGAAAATATCACTTAAATACAAATGTGATATATTTTTAATACTGTCAATTGAAAATTACAACTAATTTTATAAGGTGTCTTATACATTGACTTTAAAACTGTGCCAAAACTAATGGCAGTATTATCCTAAAAAGTAATATTTGATCTTGATGCAGTATACTGTGTGGCTTCTGAAATGTGCTTTTCATTACCAAGCTATCTTATATATTAAAGTATTTTTCTATACATCGAAGACTAAAAACTTGTGTTTTCGTTTTTATTGTTTTCATTTTGAAAAAGGAACAAACAAAAAGGCAGTAAGAAACTTCATTTTAGTAAAGCGCAGTTTGATAGAATTTTTTTCCTTAGGCATTAGCTCAGTTTGTCTTTTATATTACCTATTTATATCTCACATCTTATTCCAAAAAGGATATGAAGCTTTAAAGAAATATACCAAACAGTAGGATAACATGAAATAGATGAGGATATTGTAATGATTGGAGGTGAAGACAGGAAACTAATAATATGGAGTTATGGTTTAGATTAATACTTTTGAGTATATGTTATAAAAGCCAGTATCTTTGGTAAAGGATACCTGTAAATTTGGTCTGTTTTCCATTTCTCAAAGTGAAGAGGGACTCATGAGCAGTTTCAAGATTCACATACTTATAAGAAAAACCAAACCACATGTTCAGGAGAGGCCTGGCCTTTTCCAGGACTAAGACTCAATAGAAATCTGTCCCACAGGTTTTCACAAAGGTACCATGGTGTACAGCACTGTTCGTAGGTATTCTTATGACAACAAATTCTCTTCTGTGCAATGTGAGGCCAGTACTTTGCTGCATTTACAGAGCTCAAGGGAAAGGTTGCCAGGATCTGAGGCTACCGTCACACTTACCCAGTAATTTATTTACTGAGATGTTGATTACAATAATGAATGAGATATGGTCTCTATTTTGTTCCCAGGGAGCTTAGAATCTAGGGAATGTGCTTATAGTGTACAAAATGGGGCAAAGATTCCTTATTATTAACCATGGACATTTCTTATCAACTCTGAGTATAAACTGAGATATACCTAAGGTGTATCTGGTGCTTTTTCTGTGAGTATCTCATCACTGCATGCCCCTACCTACATCCATTCCTGTGTTTTTAGTAACTCCCCATTTCCTTCACAGGACTTCCTGTGAAGGAAAGGAACACATTATGCTTTTTAATATCTTTTTGGGGGTGGTGGTAGTAGTAAAGAGAGAACAAAGCTCACTGACAAGCTGATGCATATTACTGTATCTACTCCGGTGGGCCACAAGGGGCCTGAGCAGCTCTGCCAGGGTAAGAGGCTGCTAGCCAAAGATGAACTGGCAACTCATTCTAATTAGAACAGTAACAACAGTTGCAACTTCTCCCCTCACTGAAAAAGCTACTATTCTCATAGAGAGGCTAATGTAAAATTCCTAGAGAAATGTAAGTTCAGAAAGGAGGAAGAGGAGGAAGAGGAAAGAGGGAAAAGGTGGGCCCAGTGGGGTGATAGAGCCTGCCCTTATCTAATAATGAAAATGAAATGTATGCATCTCTTCCCAACTCTGCATTCCATGGCATCAAGTCAGCAGCTTGAAATTGGTCATAGTGGGAGTATTTATACCATGCAAATTGGCAAATGCTATAAATCAGGGCTTCCCCCCAGAGAGGCAGTTATTATACATTTACCAGTACACTGCTGAGTGTACTCTATGAGCCTAGAATATAGACTCAAATACAGTTTATTTTCCTGCCTATGAAAACAGGTTCTTGTCTCTGCCAGCTTTAGACATGAACTCAATTTTGTGGCTTCTTGGCTAGAGGATGGGTGTGATGATGATATTAAGACAGGAGATGGAAACCTCCTAATAGCATCCAGAGACATGGATTTGCTCTACATTCAGCATTAAGGCATCTACCTCCTATTCTTTGATAAGATACCTCCAGCACCAAAGGAAGGAAAACACTTCCCCCACTCTCCCTTTCCCTTCCCCATTAAAGAAGAGAAATAGCATTAGAATTTGCTTTGCATATTTATATATTAAGCATAAAACCAGCTGTATTTTTACATGTTATTTTTACTCTTTAGCTTATGACTAACATTTGCTTTCTATCCTAGAGATAACTTATTTTACTTTGACCAACATATTTGTTGCAGAGTTATTGTTTATTTTGCTGCCCAGCATTCATATATACTTCTGATAACCATTACTCTGATTCCCCAATTCCATCCATATGCTCTGCTTCTGGCTCCAGGAGCAGGCCGTATGTGCATCTGGCCAAAGGCATGGTGAATGGCTCAGGAGTGGGAATGTGTCCAATCTGGGGTCTCAAGATGCACAGGCAGTTGTAGAAACTATTGAGAGACAGGGATATACTCTTCTCCACTGGATATGAACCTGAGAGAATGTAAGGCAGGAGCTGCTAGGATAGGAGAAGCTCCTACTCATAGTTTTAGTCCTTAGATCCAACAATGCCTGTGGTCTAAATAAATCCTAGATTTGGTAGATACAGAGCCTGTAAAAATTTTTTTTTGGCTTAAACTAGTTGGAGTAATTCATGTGCAACCAAAAGAGTTCTAAGCAATACACTGTGTTTTACAATTTCAGTTAAGAGAACTGGTAGTCTTTCCAAAGAAATTGATGACAACTCTTCTGATATTATATGTTGATGTTTCCAATAAAAATAAATTACATGTCCTTACTTTTATTTTTTATAGTATTTTACTAAAATATTTGTTTTACATTTATGTATAAACATATATTTAACTAAAAAATTATGAGCAGAAGTCTCGAGTATGTTATGTCGGAATACTCTTTTTTGGTTCATCCACAGCTTTAACTGCTTTCACCTTCTGCAAGGCTCCTCCTCGAATGGGCAGTTTTTTAAGAGCAATATCAGTATCGGCCAGAGGTCCTCCTACTAATCGGGCAGGAGTGCTTTCCACTGTTACTACTGGACCACAGGGTACCTAAAAATGCAAAAGGTAACTATCTGTGAGTCCACTTACAAAATTTTCAATAAGAGAAAAACCCATTCATCCTTCAGCTTACTTTGGAAAAGGCACAAAATATACACATGAGTAAGTAGGAGATAGTATGGCATGATGGAAAGATAAGGGCTCTGGAGCCAGGAAAAGCAGGTTTTATTCTACTTCTATTACTTATCAGATTTGTAACCCAGGGAAAATTATATCCAGCAGAAGACAGCAGGAACACTGGCATATGGCATGGATCTACTTGCTAGACAGAGGAGGCACTGCACATTTTCTGTGGAAGAGATATAAAGGTAGATACACTGACTCGTGTTTGTAGCAGTTTCTTAGGAATCCTAGAGGGCCAGGCCTGCTGTAAACCAGCACTGGGCAAGAGTGGATAAGTATGTCTTAACAATGTGAAATCTGAACAGCAAAAGGAAAAGATGAGACAAAAATCCAACAGAAGTAACAGTTTGGGGGCCTAAATTTAGTATTTATTAAGAAAACGTTATAGAAAAAATAATCTTACCGTTGTGTTAAGGCCTTTAATATCTGTCTGGTGCCATATTGCATTTTGTGGTCGTTTACTATATCTAGAGGATTCTATAGCTTTTTCCTGAAGCCTTTTTGCTTTCTGAAGAATTTTAAATTAGAAAGACAATAATATTAATTGCTATTAAAGCATTAACTATGGTACTTACAATGAAAACTACATTTAATTGTGTTTGGCTTATGCTTTGGCTGTTTATTAGGTAGCCCTGAAATCTGCATTTACTCATTTAGTCTAAGAAGACAGTTATTAGTAAGTTAGATCCTTTGTACCACTGAAGAAGACGCCAGTCACCTAAAAATGTTCCTGAGATTTCTAGAGGTACTGGTCATACATGACCAAGGAATACAGCCGGTCCTGAGGAAATCAGGTTCAATATTTAGCACACAATTTAATAAGCTACTAAATTTATATCAGGTGATGCATACTGCAAAATTAAGTACTAATTCAATATACTTAAATGCTTTAAACATTTACAACAATAGAAATTACATAACTCATCACAGTTATATTCAAGCTCAATAGTTGAGGCACTAAACAGGTGAAATGTGAGGTCACAAATGATCTGTAAGAAAGGGGCTGATTTTCATTAACTATTCCTTAAAAATACAGGCAGTTATGAGGAAATTTTGTAAGTAAAGTTGGGAGGAACTTTTAGTGAAAAGGGGGATCCTTGGTACCTTGAGTGAGTTTGTATAAATGGCTATCTTTGATTTTGCTATCTTAATATAATTCTACTATTTTTGTGGACTAACTTAACATTTAACAATTTCACATCTAAAGAAGGAACTGTAACATTATGTAAAAGAGCATTCAAGGTACTAATGGAAAAGGTGGGGAAAAATAATGAAATTTTGGAAATCTATCGCACTTCTCACATATTTCAAACAATCAGCATTATAAACTTTTAAAATTAGTTTCTAGCTTATAGCTGAAGCAGCTTATCACATTTTTTACAAAGGGATATTTATCCCAAATTCCCATTTAAGTTTAATATAATGTTTCCTTCAGTGATCACAGAGGGGGAAAATACTTGGGGGAGAGGGTAATATAGGACAGTTGCTTTTTCTGTCCTTTGCTTCTTACAGAAAATAAATCAAAGAATAAGAAGGTTCAGAATAGAAAGTAGAGCACATTTTTCCATCTCATTCCTGCCTCACTATGATTTCCTTCTTTATGTAGGCCAAGAATACCACACTTGCCTCCCCCTGCTGAACCAAATTCAGTTATCACCCTAAATTGCATACGAGGATCAGACAGTGTTGGTATTGTATAGAAAGGTCACCAGAAAAAAGTGAATGAATATTCATTCCTGAAAAAGTCTCTCCATAAGAGTTGGTTATTTGTTGTGGATATTGTAATACTTTAAAAATCCTACCTTTAATGTTTTAGCATTTGATGTTCTAGCCACAAAATTTTCCCATGATTTATTAGCCAGTTCTCTTTGCTTGTGTGTAGCTTGTATCTGAAATAAGAGAGATAATTAAGAGTTTTGGTTTCTATAAAAAGATACCAAAGGGCTTGAAAGTTCTTATTTTGAAGGAAGCATCTGCTCTTTGCTGAGGTAAATTTTAAGGCTGACTAGTTAAAGAGTTACTCACAGAACTTAAAAATTTAAAAAAAAAAGCCTTAAAATGGAAAACAATCTTTCAATCATTACATGGCTAAGGTTTTGACTGCTTTTCATGAAATGTAATGCAAAACTAATATTTTTATAACAATAATTATTCTCAGCAAGACTGTTTTACATGATTACTACTTGTGAAGACAGATTATAACCCAGACAAGCTATATAAATGATTTAATAGCAAATTCATTGGGGAAAATAAAAAGAGATTCCTGCTAGCCATAGATAATAGTTTAGGCAAAATTACATTGGTAAAACTATTTCTAATTTATAACTTCAGTAAGACAAGCAATTTTATCAGTGCTGAGTTTGTTATGGTGATGTAGTCTAGGGAGCTACCTACTAACAAACTACAAAGTCTGTAATTCTCAACAATCTATTCATTAAATATGTAATCAAAGGACACCTGCCCTTGGGTAGTATATAATAGACCATTAAGCTTAAATTATGAACCTAAGAATATTTTTCCATGTTTCTAAGAGAATTCATTATCAGATCTATACCATTAAAATATTAGCAAGAAGACATGTCATGTTTCCATTGAATTACTTAATGTATTCTTACAGTACAGCAAAAAGATGCATATATATCAGTGGCTACCATCAAAATGTAAATATGAACACATCTACAGACATCTCTGTCTTTACATCTCCTTCTGCCCCTCTGCTGCCAACCTAATGAACAAGTCTGGATATACACTACTCAGAAGCGGTTTAATAATTTCCATGTCCAAGATGCATTTTTTCTATCAATTGCAGCAAAAAGATACTTACAAATTGGCTAATTCACTAGCTCTACTTTTTAATCATACATTATCACCTTAGGACATCTATAAAGCTTAGATGTTGCAATATAATGAACTCTGTCCACCATAAACACAGGTATGTTACTAAAAGTTCACATATAAACCTGTGGTTATAATCTAAAACCATCTTCCAGATAGATACGGAGATATTAGCAAAGAGCCCTTCCCTTCACCCTTCTCCTTCTCCCTCTTCCACCATTCCAGTGATGAACTATAGGGCTACATTTAGCTCCGAGAGGTAGATTAACAAAGGTAATTCCGAGAAGACAGTCCTTCCTAAAAACTAACAAAAAGACATTTACAACAAGATTTTTTTTTTTACTACCTCTCATTTTTTTTCTTTTAGAGGTAGGGTCTTGCTCTGTTGCCTAGGCTGGAGTGCAGTGGTGCGATCATAGCTCACTGTAGCCTTGAACTACTGGGACTACAGGCATGTAGCCACCACACCCAGCCAATTTTTAAACTTTATTTGTAGAGATGGGGTCTTGCCATGTTACCCAGGCTGGTCTTGAATTCCTAGCCTCAAGTGATCCTCCTGCCTTGGCCTCCCAAAGTGCTGGGATTATAGGCACTGTGCCTATCCTACTGCCTATACTTTTAACATACTTTGAACATTAGAACTTATTTATCCTTTAAAACACAGCAATGTTAACTAAAATGCACATATAGAACAATGTTAGACAATCTAAACTAAACTAACTCATGGGCACAGAACCCTTCTCTCTGCATACTTCTTCCCCCTTCCCGCCATCACCCAGTGAACAGTTAGCATGTTCTCCAAGACATGAAGTTTTACAATTCCATTCCTAAAATTCAACAACCACTCCTATGAAATAACAAAAATTACTTAAAGTATGCTACTTTAGCCCTCTACTTTTAACATATTTTGTGCACTTTTAAACATCTAGAAAGAATAGATGTTTCAAATAGGACTTAAGTTTTCCACCATACACACAGCAGCACTGAATAAACAGTGAGCACTGAATAAATGGCATGCACACATAACAAAAACTATAATCTCAAAGTGTCTTCTAAATAGGAACATTCTGTCCTAGAACCTTCCCCTTCCCACCTCTGTCAACCCAGTGGACAGGTATAAACATCTGTAATGCTGAGAGGGGATTTTAACAATTTCACTTCCTTAAGTGTTTTCCAGAACAGTTTTTCCTATGAATTTTAACACAAAGTGTACTCAATGTATTAGTTTACTCTACTTTTGTCATATACTGGCAACCTCTTTAACATCTAGAAAGACTAGATGTTTGTAAATTAGGATTTGTTTGTCCTTTATATACACTATACAAATAGCAAAGTAAAATAAAACGCACAGACAGAAGAAACAATGGTCAATCCTGCCTCACTACAAACACATTGGTACAAAGCCCTTTGCACTTTCCTCTCCTCCTTCCTCCCTGAACCAGCACAGATATAATAATGTGTACTGCTCAAAGAAGCGGTTTGATCATTTAGTTTCCAAAGACAATATATTGTGAGAATTTTAACAAATGGATATCTACAAAGTGTATTTACTACCTCTACTTTTAACATACTCTGTATACTTCTAAACATCTAGAAAGACCAGATGTTTCAGATAAGGTCTTAAGTTTGTCCACTATATACACAGTAGTGTTGAATAAACTACACACATGTAACAATGGATTTATCTGAAGCTGTCTTCTGAATAGGAACATTCTTGTCTAGAATCCTTCATTTCTTCCAACTCGTCTCCACCACCAACCCAGTGAATACAGGCACATGTGTCACTTAAATGGAATGTTATCATTTCATTCCAAAAATCCTTTTCAGAAGACAGCCTTTCTATGAATTTTAACACAAAGTGTACAAAATGTCTTAGTTTACTAACTTTACTTTTGTCATACATTGGCTATTTCTTTAATAGCTAAAGACTAGATACTATAAAATTAGGAGAAGAGGCTGATATCCTTTAATAGGCTTTTTCTGATAGCTAAAGTCAGAGACCTTTATCTCTATTTATAGAATGCCCATAGTGAAGGTTTTGGCACTGAGGTAAGGATGAAGCGATCAATAGATATGCCTATGGTCGGAGTGTCAGTTAAGGACGTATCATAGAGTGAGGGCTGGGGGCCAACTTTATCTCTCAATGAGGTTATGCATATAGTCAACAGAGATACACTGTTGTCTGATAGAATTTGTTAAATGTATACATTTAAGTAGGCCACAATTTTTGGAATCATGTTTGGCATTTTAAAAAATGGTAATGTCTCAAGTATCTCTTTACCTTTTAAAATGTAAGACTATAAAATTCAAGTTATACTGCCATAAAACAGCACTTAATATAGTAATGGAATCTCAAGCTTTTAATTCCATGGTTTCTTTTAAAACAGCACAGAGACACTTAAAATGACTTTAAGAGAAAACCACAAAGTAACTCAAGGCTGAAACATTCACAAATAAGACAAATTCTATGGATAATTTAATCTAGTTTATACATTGAAATTAATATCTTGTGCCTCAATGGTATTTGTGGCTTACTTTTTAAATTGATACATAATATTAACAGTTGTACATATGTATGGGGTACATGTGATATTTTGATGCATGCACACAATGTGCAATGATCAAATTGGGGTAATTGGGATATTCATCACCTCAAACATTTATCATTTCTTTGTGTTGGGAACATTCGAAATTTTCTCTTCCAGCTATTTTGAAATACACAAGTTATTGTTATTATAGTTGCCCTATTGCACTTTCAAACACTAGAACTTATTCCTTCCACCTAACTATATTTTTGTATCCATTAACCAACCTCGCTTCACGCCCCCCACACTCCATGTGGCTTACTTTTGCATATACTTTTTGTTCATTTTGTACATCTTGGCGTGCTTGGCTTTCAATCATCTCACTTTGCAGAGAAGCAACCATCTTCCCAATATTTTGTGATGCTGTTGTAATAGCTTCTAACATTTTTTTATCTATATAGACTGGTCTTAACTTTTCCAATTTTATTTCTTCATATATTTCATTCCATATTTCTCCAATCTGTTACAACAAAGTTTAGGTTTAAAAAAGTTATATTAACCAAAAATAAATGATATATTTTTAGGTAATCTTCTACCTAAAACTAATGTGGGTGGTCACTCCTGTCAACACTGAAGCTTTTCCTAGATTACTTCTTGGGAATAAGTTAAGTGTATTGGGAATGATTTAGGGCAACAGTTACATTTGAGTATTCAGAAGTAATTTATCAGCTGGGCTTGGTGGCTCATGCCTGTAATCCTAGCACTCTGGGAGGCCAAGGCAGTGGATTATTTGAGCTCAGGAGTTCGAGACCAGCCTGAGCAAGAGCAAGACCCTGTCTCCACTAAAAAAAAAAAAATAGAAAGAAATTAACTGGACAACTAAAAATACATATAAAAAAATTAGCTGGGCATGGTGGTGCATGCCTGTAGTCCCAGCTACTCAGGAGGCTGAGGCAGAAGGATTGCTAAAACCCAGGCGTTTGAGGTTGCTGTGAGCTAGGCTGATGCCATAGCACTCTAGCCCAGGCAACAGAGTAAGACTCTGTCCCCCCTCAAAAAAAAAAAAAAGAAGTAATTTATCCAATGTTTTTCAATGATATCATGGATAAACCTCCACTACCTATGTCAAGTTCATTGCCATCATCACAGTCCTTTGGCTTATACTTGCCTTGTTTTCATAGCTGTAGAAACTGATTTCTTCTCATCTTTCTGAACTACTGCTGCTTTCCTCCCTAAAGCCCGGTACTGAAGGCTAGGTCAAGCTGAACTTGTAGAATGAACATGGGGATTACGGGGACCCTAGGACCCAGGTACTCTGAGAAATAGGGCCCTGCTCCTCACCCTCTAGCTAAGGCAAATTATAATTATATCGTAAGCTTTTAACTCCATGGTTCCATCATGCTGATAGCTCTCCATCTCATAATCTGGGTTGTCTAGAAATTAATGTGTTTGAGAATATTTAAAATTAGAGAAAAACTTATGTATCTAGGATATGGAGAAAATTCAACTTTGTTTTCATTTGAAAATAGAGGTTTATTCATTAACAACATTCAAATACACAGTACTAATATAAGGAGAAAGTTTACTTAAAAAGACTTTCCTGAAACCTCAAAAGCATTTATTTACTGACAAAAATATAACCAGCAAGGTAAGAAACTTAATATCCTTAAATTGAGAGTTGATCATGATATAAATTTATAATAATACTTTAATAAGCATTTATTTAAATAAGTAATAATTTATATAACTTCAAATGCTAATGCTCAAAGAGAAGAAATTGCATTTTAAAAATTCTGTTAGGCTTCTGAATAGCTTTATGTTAGTAATGTACCTCTTCTTCTATAAACTAAGTTGGATGAAATCTTATGCCAATTATATTTGATTGGATATTTTCTTTATATCCAATACATATTTCTTTTTTCTTTTCTTTTCTTTTCTCTCCTCTCCCCTCCCCTCCCCTCCCCTCCCCTCCCCTCCTCTCCTCTCCTCTTCTTTTCGAGACAGAGTCTCACTCTGTTGCCCAGGCTAGAATGCCATGGCGTCAGCCTAGCTCACAGCAACCTCAAACTCCTGGACTCAGGCGATCCTCCTGCTTCAGCCTCCCGAGTAGCTGGGACTACAGGCATGCGCCACTATGCCTGGTTAATTTTTTCTATATATTTTTAGTTGGCCAATTAATTTCTTTCTATTTTTTTGTAGAGATGGGGTCTTGCTCTTGCTCAAGCTGGTTTCGAACTCCTGACCTTAAGCGATCCATTGGCCTCGGCCTCCCAGAGTGCTGGGATTACAGGCGTGAGCCATTGTGCCCGGCCAATATCCAATATATATTTCTTTAACAGTATCAGATACAAAATGGAAAATAAAAACTACACAATATGTGAGTGATTGCTCACAACTGTGACTAGATCTATTATTTCCCAATTAATTTTTTGCCATACTAGATTTTAATAATAATGTTATTAAAAAGGGACTTACTTTAAAATCGAGGTATCTATGTATAATACAGAGGGTGACAAAATCTTCAGTAGATAGGCCAGGTAAATTTTCAAAATCTAAACAAAATTATAAAGACAGAATTACTGTAACAGAATAAGTGATTCCAAGAGGCATGTGCATACACTATTTTAGGTTATTAAGTATGAAATGCCTAATTTCCTTAAGTACTAATCTTGACATTTGATATCTCTAACATTTCACTTTGACAGTTTTTGTTTTATTTTTATGTGAAGGTACATCCTCTTTCTTTCAAACACACAATTTGGCTTGTGATTATCTTTCAAAAATTTTTTAGAGCAATTTTTGTGAAACCATGGATAAATAAAAAATTTGTGTTATTTTTGAGTATGAGTTCCATTGTGGAACCAATGTAGCACAGACAGCTCCAAATATCAATGAAGTGTTTGGGAAGGGTGTAGCTAATGAACGCATAGCATGTTGATGGTTTGAGAAGGTCCATTCTGGTGATTTTAATCTTGAAAATGAGCCATGTGGGTGACCTGAGACCACGGTGGATAATGATGAGCTGAAAGCTGTAGTGAAAGCGAATCCATCTCAACCTACACGTGAATTAGCAGCAAGGTTTGATGTTACTTCCAACAATATTGGACCTTTTGAAACAAATTGGCAAAGTAAAAAAGCTGGATAGATGCGCACTGCATGAATTAAATGAGAGTCAGAAAAGACACCGTCTTTGAAGCTTGCCTTTCTTTGCTGTCAAGACATAAAGGCAAATCATTTCTACATCGTATTGTTATTATGTGATGAAAAATGGATTTTTTTGACAATCACAAGCATTTGGCACAACAGTTGGATAAAAATGAAGTGCTGAAACACAGTCCAAAACCAAATATTCATCAAAAAAGCATTAATGGTGTCTGTTTGGTGGTCCAGCGCTGGTATCATCCACTACAGCTTCATGAAATCTGGTCATTCCATTACAGCGGATGTCTGCTGCAACCAACTGGATGAAATGATGAGGATGCTTGCAATTAAGCAGTTGAGACTCATCAATAGAGATAGGCCAATCCTCTTGCAAGACAATGCTCAACCACAAGTCGCACAAACAACGCCGCTCAAACTACAGTAGCTGGACTTAGAAACTCTCTGTCATCCACCATATTCACCAGACATTTTGCCAACTGACTACCACTTCTTCCAGGTTTTGGACCACTCTTTGCAAGGAAAAATATTCAATTCTCAACAAGCTGTGGAAAATGCCTTTTGCGATTTCATCTCCACTCACTCTCCAGCTTCTTTGCTGCTGGCATAAACAAGCTACCATTAAAATGGCAAAACTGTATTGACAGTTTATAGGTGCACACTTTGATTAATTGTACTGCTTTGTTTGAGATATAATAAACTTTTGATTCAAAATCAGACATTTTATATTTAATGACCTTAATATTATAAAAACACACACAAATATTAATAGTTACTTTTGATTTTATCTTGATTTATGAAAAAGCTATTTCTGTGAGTAGTTTGTAAATAGGTTTCCCCTATAACAAACCTCTGCCAGGTCATCTTTATTTGGCCATTAGAAGAGGAATCATTCTTTCTGTGTTGTGGTGAAACAATGGTATCTTACTTTCAGTAGCTTAATGTTTGAGGACTTTTTGCTTAATAGGAAGCAAGGACTTTAAAAAACTCAGATGATTCAGAATGCTAGTGTTAAACTCTAATCATCTAAACTAACTGCTCTTAATCCTGGCTGTACACTGAAATTGCCTGGGGAGCTTTAAAAAATACTGATGCCTGGGCCCCACACCTAGAGATTCTGTTTGGTCATGGGTGCAGTTTGGTAACTGGGGTAACAATGGAACATAAATTTCTCTGTATATAGAAACCTTTGCTCACTATGTTTGAAAAATGAACTCCAAAGCAAAATTAACGTGTATACTCAGCAAAACAGAGAGGTTCTTGTGAATTTGAGGAGCAACTTCTTACCTAGTTTGTCCAACACAGCATAAATTTTTGCTCTGATATTCTCAGCAACATCCATAACTGCAATAGATGGGCAGTTAGCAGGCAGTGGCACAATTTTCTGCTCTTGCTGAAAACTGGTAAATAGAGGTCTCTGTGTATCTAATCATTGGATATCATGAAAACATAGAAGGGAAAGATAAAAACTGTAGTAAATACTTAATTTTGAGATTTTAGTCTAGATAACAAAATAAATAAAAATATTATAGCAGTAAAATAGTGCCTTGTACATGGTTTTTCTTTTTCAAAATCATAAATAATCAGTAATTTCTTCCCTACAGAGTGGCAAAACTTAAAGCTTTAATTTTTACTATTTTTGTAAAACATAAAAATTTCTCAAAATTACTTTTTAAAAGTAAAATTTTTATGTAAATAACTCTTTAAATTTTGAGATCCAGAAGTTGAATAATGTCAGTTTAACAATGATATAACCTCTTTTGATTTTGCTTCTATATATTATGCTATAAATATGAAAACTTATTATGTTATAGATCGAAACTCAGAAATAATAAAAATGGATTGAAGATACAAATCATCAGAAGGGGAAGTATTTCATTTAAAAATAAACAGTACTAACAGTTTAGATGAAACCAAAAGAATTTTAAAAGATTCAGAAAATGCAATATAGCATTATAGAATATGTAAATAAATGAACTATAAATTCTGATAATTCTATCCTCATTAATTTAGAATCTAGAAATTAAAATTTATGAACTTTTGATTTATTTTTATTTAGAAAATAATTTATTCTTTTATGTAAAAAACTGTATACACATTAATCAACAGAAATGTACAAAATGCTATAAAATTATTTTCAAGTAATCTATTTACATCCCAAAATTTCATTGGTAAATTAAATATTACTGAATCAATTTCTAAAAGCAGGGAACTCAAAGAAACTTCTTTAGGAACCACTGTTAGTTTTTTGAGTTAATGGTATAATCAAATACCATTTCTTGAAAATATTCTATAAAAATACGAACCTACTACTAATTTATTTAGTTTTCTTCCACTCATTCAGAATTTATGAGACCAAGTTCTTTAAACCCTTGTGAAAAGAACTTTAGTTAGACCAAGGGGTGAAAGTCCTCATGTTTTCTAATAATACCTTTTAAAGGTTTTTTATATACAGGAGGAAAGTGAGGAAGGGGATTCAATTTCTTTCTTTCTTTTTTTTTTTTTTTGAGACAGGGTCTTGCTCTGTTGCCTGGGCTAGAGTACTGTGGCATCAGCCTAGCTCACGGCAGCCTCAAACTCCTGGGGTCAAGCAATCCTCCTGCCACAGCCTCCTGAGTAGCTGGGACTATAGGCACGCACCATGATGCTCAGCTAATTTTTCTACTTTTAGTAGAGAAAGGGTCTCAACTGTTACTTGGGGTGATCTAGAACTCCTCAGCTCAAGCAATCCTCCCAGCTTAGCCTCCCAGAGTGCTAGGATTACAAGCCTAAGACACTGCGCTTGGCCTAAAGATTTTGTTTTTTTAAATGCATCTAAGCGCTCCTACTAACAATTATAAATAAACTCACCAATGATCTTCCCATTTTTATCACGTTTTACTCCTAGTTCTTTTTCTTCCTTTCTCCACAGTTTAATTAAAAGACTAGCAGCTGTCTGATCCTTCTTCCCTCGCCAAGCATTGACATGAGCCGCAGTTTTGGGATTATCACAAAATTCAACCATTATTCCGAGTATTAGATTACAGAATTTTTTTTGGTTCAACTTTAGTAAGGAAATACAAAAGGAAAAAAGTTACAATAAATAATAAGAATTATTGCCTTAATAAAAAAAGAGGAACATTTGTATTATCAGTCTTCTAAACTCAGAATCGGGACAATCTTCTGTTAAAATACCCATTGTAATGAGTACATTTTCAAATATTAGAAATTAAAAAGGATAAAAAGCAAAAGACAACATAATTCTGAAGTAACCATAAAAATGCTATGACCAAAAATGTAATTGATTTGGTTCAGTTGGAAAAGGGAGATTTGCAAAAATAAGAGAAGATGTTCATTTTAAGTTCAGTGAGGTCAATAGTGCTTTACAATGTAAAAAAGAAAAAAAATAGTGCTTTACATAGTTCACTGTAATTATAGAATCTTTCCTCATTAACATGCTTTATGAAGGTTTATAAAGATTTGACATGAATATTAACTATAATCTCTTTGTTATTAAAAGAA
The DNA here is from genome assembly GCA_963574885.1 of Lepilemur ruficaudatus. NCBI lineage: Eukaryota > Metazoa > Chordata > Mammalia > Primates > Lepilemuridae > Lepilemur > Lepilemur ruficaudatus. The sequence goes on from CAUYRT010042008.1 coordinate 34,155, forward strand.
TAACTGATGGTAATTACAAGTGACAGTCACATACTAAAATAAAGGAAAATGAGATATAACTTTGTTTTTTGACAATTAGCATCAATCAAAGAGTATTTAAGCATTCAAGAAACATTCTCTGATTATCGAGAATATTTCCTTTATTTTACTACAACTAGTTTTCAGCAAACTAAAATTTAGGTACAGAAAATTCCATCCAAAGCAATGGGCTCCACACAGTAATCCTTCTATGTGAAATATTTTTTGTTGATTAACTTTTACAGTATCTTGTTAATTGAATATAGCAAAGGAAACATGTAAACTTTTTTTTTGAATTGCAAACAGTATAAGTTTCCTTTTATAAAATGAAAGATGATAATATTACCTGCAAAGGGTTTTTATGAGTTATATGAGATTGCCTGGCACATAGTAATCTCTCAATAATATTTAACCATTATTAGCAATTATTATCATTACAAACTTTATAAATATTTTAGCAGAAGTGTATTATGCAGAACCCTCAATCAATTGAGTTTTTTATTCCTATACTTCACTTTCAGGAGAAAGAGGCAAATGTCAAAGGTTAAAGTTGATATAAAAACTTCATTAAAGAATATTTATAACTTGTAACTAACCTGGCCAGTTCAATTGAATTAAACACAATCTAATAATATTCATAATAGTAAACACATAGCAATAGTGCCAGACACTATGTTAATCAATGTATGCACTATGTATGTATGCATGCACACTCGTGTACATGCACACACACTCATTTAATCCTTCCAACAGTGCAATGAGGTATATACTGTTGTTAACCCTGTTTTACAGATAAAGAAATCAAAAACAGAGAAATGAACTAATTTTCTTTTAGGGAAGTTAAAGGACACAAATAATTTTAGCATCCTTGTTAAATCAAAGTAGGTTTGTTCTTCTGTTAATAAAATCAAGAATGGTGGCAACCATAGAAAATTATAAGGCTAGAACTCTGCATGAGAATCTCTTTTGTTTCAAAATTTTATTGAAACAAAATTACACTTTTCTCCCATATCATCTTGACTATGGACCCCACTTAGAATTCAGGCTGGCTGGGAGTTACCTTTTTAACAGCTGCTAGATGGCAACTGTCTTTCCTGGAAGGCTTAGTATGTTCATTCCTGCTCAGTCTGCAAAATGATAGTCCATGCCACACTAGACTTTTTCACATTACCTCCAAACTTAAAATGCTTATCTTTGATCCTTGTCTAATGTGACCCTTAACTTTTAATACTAGGAGAAGAAGCTGGAAGTTATTAATAAATGAATATGGGTTTTGATATAGTCTAGCTCTTCATAAAGAAGAAGATTGCTTCTTAGCAGGTTGATGGAGTACAAAGAAAAAATAAATTCTCTGCATATGTGTATTTGGGAACACTGACCTAAGTAAAATAATTTATTTTTTCTTTTTTTCTTTTCCTTTTTTTTTTTTTTTGAGACAGAGGCTCACTGTGTTGCCTGGGCTAGAGTGCTGTGGCATCAGCCTAGCTAACAGCAACCTCAAACTACTGGGCTCAAGCAATCCTTCTGCCTCAGCCTCCCTAATAGCTGGGACTATACCCAGCTAATTTTTTCTATATATTTTAATTGGCCAATTGATTTCTTTCTATTTTGGGTAGAGACGGGTCTCGCTCTTGCTCAGGCTAGCCTTGAACTCCTGAACTCAAACGATCCGCCTGCCTCGGCCTCCCAGGGTGCTAGGATTACAGGCGTGAGTAACCGCGCCTACCATGATTTCTTAACTGGAGGAATTTTCTGAGCCTTTAATATGCTGGTGATTATGAATTTCCAGGAGATATTTTGCTTAAAATATATATTTGAACATGATTTGGGGGCACATTTATTCATAGTGTTCTGTGGCACTCAGTTTGGAAAAGATTAAAAGCCATATTTATCTTTGTCTTACAATTGCTATAACCATACTTACTGCCAATAAATCCAAAAGGAGAAAAATGCCTTCCTTTTCAAGGAAGTAATCCTCTGAGGGATAACATCCCAAAATACAGCACCTTAAAGTGAAAAGAAGTTATTCATTTGACAAACATTTATTGTTAAACTCAATTTGTACAGTTTATTTTTTTTTTTGAGACAGAGTCTCGCTCTATCACTCAGGCTACAGTGCAGTGATGTCATCATTGCTCACTGCAACCTCAAATTACTGGGCTCAAGTGATCCTCCTGCCTCAGCCTCCCCGGTAGCCAGGACTATAGGCATGTGCCACCATGTCTGGCTAATTTTTCTATTTTTGGTAGAGACAGGTTCTTGCTCATGCTCAGGCTGATCTCAAACTCCTGAGCTTAAGCATTCCTCTTGCCCTGGCCTCCCAGAATGCTAGGATTATAGGCAAGAGCCACCGCACCCCGCCAGTTTTATTTTTATCCAAGTATTTTCAAAGAACATTTTTTTCCTTCATTTCCTTAAATCGAGTAGCTAATGTTTTTACTTTAAAAAATAGAACTCTGAAGAAACTTTACCAGTATAGTTTAATTTTACCTATTTTTAATCAGTATCAATTAATTCTTTTTAATAACTGCCTATTTCTTTTCTGTAATGCAACATTCTCCTTTGCTTTTATGATATTAATTATTCTTAAAGATCTCTTCTGGTTTTTGTAACTATTTCTTCAAAGTTTATCCATTTATTGTCTCTCTTTCATGGTACTGGTACACCTCAAATATTTGATAATTCTTGATTACATCTCATCTTTTCAATTGAGATTATTTGCTAAAGTGCCTGCTTAGGCCTGTGTAGCTCATATGGAGTAAACAATTGAAGTTGCTGCCAGGACTACGTAACACTGTTTTCCCAGGCTGAACAAGCTTTTGCTGGTGGTAATGGTCAACAGTAACAGAGGCTAATCTTTGTTCCTCCCAGGTCTTGTAAGCCCGCTGAGGTCAGCCTCCTGTGTCCCTTTTACATAGCTCCTTCTTGAAAAGATTGATAAATTGGACCACATTAAAATTAAGACTATTGGTTCAACTAAAAAAGAGTGAGGAGAGTGAAAAAAGCAAGCCTTGGAGTCACAGAATACATTTCATGAACAAATAACAGAAAAGGAATCATGTCCAAGACATATGAAGAAGTCAATAAAAAAAGACAGGCAATCAATCCAATAGAAAAGTGAGCAAGAGACTTGAATAGGCACTTCACACAAAAAAAGAGGTTTTTCAAATGGCAAATAAATTCATTAGTAATCAAGAATATGAAAATTAAAACTATAATGAGACAATGATACAAGTCCATATGAATGGCTGCAATTAAAAATACTCACAATGAAATGTGCTGGTAAGGGAGCAAAGAAAAATCTCCACACTACTGGAAAGGTGTAACTGATATAACTACGTTGGAAAAATTTTTGGTGTTATCCCCTAAAGCTGAATAGATATTCAATGATCTGACATTTTTACATCTAGATATGTACTCAACAAAGATATGTATACATATGTAATAAAATATATGCACAAAAATATTTGTTACAGTATTAGTCAAACTGCCACAAGCTAAAAAACAAACTCTAGAGGTCCATCAATAGAATGGATAAATTTTGGTATATTCATATAATGGAATATTACACAGCAATGAAAATTAATAAGCAAACTAACGCTATACTTAACAAACATGAAAATAGAAGGCAGACACAAAAGTATATATCTTATGTGATTTCACTAATTAAAAAACAGGCAAAACTAATCTACGATATCAGAAATCAGGACGGATACTTTTGGGGTGTAGGAGGGGAAACTGAGATGGAAGGGGGTGAAGAAGCCTTCAGAGGTGCTAGTATATTACATATCTTAATGAGGATGGTGGTTGCATGGGTATGTTTGTGATAATTTTGTGACAATGTGCTATAATATATGCAAAGAATGACATGCACATTAAAGAGAAAAATATTTGGAAAACTCATTTAAAAAAACACAAGCCAAACTACAACAATGTAAGTGATAAACCTGGACTAATTATACTAAGGACTAGAAAATAATTATGTATTTATTAGACCCAAAAAAAGATGACAAGTAGATTTCCAGTTAACTTTTATGTGTTAAAAATAGTAATTCTGAAAGCTCTATGATGTTTTTATATATTTTAAAGCAAATCAGAAATAAAAGAGGAAACTCTACTCTGACATCTGTTAAAGGTATTTCCTATACTAAATTGGAAATGTTATAAGGTATGCATTCGATGTTAATACAATAGAGACAAAGTGACTTACGCTTCATTTACTTGTTATATCTACTTTATGTCTTATCTAAAGGATTTGAAATTGTATTACAATAAAACACACAAATAAAATCATTAATCTATTAATTTTTATTTTGGTATAATTGAGATGTGTTTCAAAGAAGGGATTAGGAAACATCAAGACATTTTCTGCAAAAACCTCTGAATCCCAATATATTGCTCAATAGTAAGGGTGGTTATTCATCAATACTGTTCTCTGAATTTTTAAATTATGCTTAATACAGTGCTTTGGTCAAAATAATTTGCTGTTGAAACTTAAAAAAGATCATATCACTGTATGTCTCTCTTCTCTACAGTAAAAAACAAACTAGATAGCTAATTAGGTTCATTGTTTGTGTATATTTGGATAGGAGCTGAGAAGTCTAGCTCTCTATATATACAGAGAACTTGCAGTAGGTAAACCTAGTTACTTGATCTTACGGAAAGCAGTATTCATCCAAGTTTTGTTACTAAATGTGTTACAGTATGTCTCTCATAAATTTGACCCAAATAGAACAAAAGAAATATGTTAAGTTTAATGATATAAGGAAGTTAAATAATTTTCTCCAAGACAAAATATGGTCAATTAATGCTTAAGGAAAGCAGTATTTTTTGCCATTAGGAATGTTAAGAAGTTTGTGACACAATATTGATTAGGAAATGTCTAATCGATTGGTTTTCAACTCCTTGAAGATGAATGAGGAATTCAATAGTGTTCAAGTATAAGAATAATACTGTATGAGCATTAGTAGGTACTTGCATTTTTCTTAGACCAGGGATTTAAGTTTGGATATGAGTAGATTTGTATTTGAGTGATCGACAAAATTATTTTCCAAAGGACACTGCTGAGTGTCATTTTTGGACTATCTAAAAGAGAAAAGCATAGAGTAATCTTTCTGATATGGTTTTGAGGGAAGAAAACTGGCATCCATAGCTACATAGTATTAATAGTTTTCTCATACAGTCATGGGCCACATAATGACATTTGCTGTTTTGGTCAATAATCAACTGCACGTACAACTGTGGTCCTGTAAGGTTATATAATAATAGAGCTGTTGTTACAAAAAGCCAAAAATTTTAAAAAATTAAAATGTTTATGAATTTGAAATGTTACAGTAAGCTAAGGTTTATTGAAGAAAGAAAAATATTTTAAAAATAAATTTAGTGTAGCCTAAGTATACAGTGTTTATAAAGTCTACAGTAGTGTACAGTAATGTTCTCAACCTTCACATTTTCTCGCCATTCACTCATTGACTTATCCAAAACAACCTCCAGTGCTTCAAGTTCCATTGATGATAAGTGCCCTATATACAGGGTATACTATTTTTTACCCTTTATACCATATTTTTACTGTAGCTTTTCTATGTTTAAATATGTTTAGATACACAGATACTTACCTCTGTGTTATATAATTGCTTACAGTATTCAGTACAGTAACATGCTGTAGACTGGGAGCAATAGGCTGTGCCAGCTAGCCTAGGTGTGTAGTAGGCTATACCATCTAGGTTTGTGTAAATGCACTTTATTTATTTATTTATTTTTTTTGAGACAGAGTCTCACTCTGTTGCCTAAGCTAGAGTGAGTGCCATGGCGTCAGCCTAGCTCACAGCAACCTCAAACTCCTGGGCTCAAGCAATCCTTCTGCCTCAGCCTCCCAAGTAGCTGGGACTACAGGCATGTGCCACTATGCCCGGCTAATTTTTTTTTATAT
>CAUYRT010042009.1:0-35014 GCA_963574885.1 Lepilemur ruficaudatus
AAAAAAAAAAAAAAAAAAATCTAATATTCATGTCACTGAAGTCACAGAAGAATGGGTGTAGGGCAGAAAAAATATTTGAAGAGATAATGGATGAATGCACCCCAAATTTCCCAGATTTGATAAAAGACATAGACTTGAGAAGCCCAATTTAAAAGAACTGAACACACCAAAGTATGTTCTCTGAACATAAAGGAATTTAACTAGAAATCAATAACAGAAGGATAATCTCCAATCACTTAGAAAGTACACAAACTTCAAAGTTATCCATGGTTCAAAAGAGGAAGTCTCACAGCAAACAAGAAAATATTTTGAATTGAAGGGAAAAGAAGATACCATATACCAAAATTTGTGGAATGCAACTAAAGCAGAGTGTAGAGGGAAAATTATAGTATGAAATGCTTATATTTTTAAAAAGATGCCAAATCAATACTTTGAACAAAATAAATCTAGAACAAGCAAAAAGAAGATATTAATAATAAAGAACGGAAATTAATGTAACTGAACACAGATCAAAAAGCACAAAGAAATCAATGCAACTAAAAACAGGTTCTTTGAAAATTGCTAAACATCTTTCAAAATTGCCAAAGAGCAAAAAAGTTAGAAGCACAAGTCAAAACACATATCAGGAATGAAAGCAAGAATATGATTATAAATGTCTCAGGGGCTAAGAGTAAATAAGGCAATAATAATATGAATGACTTTGCACACAAATTTGACAACTTACATGAAATGGTAAAATTTCTCAAAAGCCACAAACTCTTAAAACTCACCCAAGATGAAATAGATAACCTGTGTGAAATAGAGGAATCCATGTCTATTAATGAAAATGAATTCACAGTTTAAAATCTTTCATAAAAAAATAAAAAAATCTAAGGCCAGGTGTTTTACTGGTAAATTCTTTCAAAATTTAAGGGAATAATATCAATTCTATATAATCTCTTACAGACAACAGAAATCAAATTAATTTAGAAAATTAATCAAATCAATTAATGAGGCCAGCATTTTCCTGATTCTAAAACAAAGACAGTGTAAGAAGACTATAGATCAATATCCCTCATGAATAAGGATACAAAAGTACCTTAACAAAGTATCTCAGAATCATTATTCAATAATATATGCATAGGAAAACACATCATGAACAAGTGTGGTTGATCCCAGGAATGCAAAGTTGGTTTAAAAGTCAGAAAGCAATGTAATTCACCACATCAAAAAATAAAAGATCTACACAATCATCTCAATAGTTGCAGATAAATTTCCTGACAAAATTCAACATATATTCATGATTAAAATTCAGAAAACTTGGAATAAAATGGAACTTGCTCAACCTGATAAACTTTATCTAAAAAACTTACTACTAACATTTTTAATGGTGAAAGACTTAATGTTTTAACCCTAAATCCAGGAACAAGGCACTCCTGCTCAATATCGCACTGGACTTTCTATCCAGTGAAATAAGGCAAGAAAAAGAAGACACACAAATAGGAAAGGAAGAAATAAAATCATCTCCATTCAGAAGATATAATTTTTGGTATAAAAAATTCCAACTACCTACAATAAAACTACTAGAACTAATATATGAATTTAGGAAAGTCACAGGATACAAAGTCAATATACAAAAATCAACTATTTTTATGGCAGACAACTGAAAATTGAATTTAAAACATACCATTTACAATAAACCAAAATCCAAAAGAGGGGTGGGGGGAAGCAAAATCAAGGAAACAAACAAGATCTAAAATCACAAAGGAGAAATACATAGGTACAAATCTAACAAAATATAGGCAAACTCTATATTGAAAACAAAATATATAAGAGAGATGAAAGAAATCAGAGAGAACTAAGTAAATCAAGAGATATTCTCTGTTCATGAGTTGAAAGATTCAATACTGTTGAGATATCAATTCTCTTCCAAATTCAACTACAGATTCAATATCCTCCCAATCAAAATCCCATCTGAATTTTTTTTGAGAAGTAGAAAAGCTGCTTCTAAAATTCATATGGAAAAGCAAAAAAAAAACTAAAATAGTCAAAGAATTTTGAAAAGAAAAACAAAGTCAGAGCAGTCAATTTACTTCATTTCAAGATATACTATAAAGCTCTAGTAATCAAGAGGGTGTAGTATTGGCAAAAGGACCAACACAGATCAAAGAAATAGAAAAGAGCTCAGAAATATACCCATAAATATACTCACCATTTATGGTCAAAGGTAATTCAATAAAGGATAGTCTTTTCATCACATGGTGCTAGAACAACTGAACAGCCGTACAGAATAAAATGAGATTCACCCATAACTCACACCATACCATACACAAAAACTCAATACAGACTGTAGACCTACATTTTAAATTTAAAACTATAAAACGTCTCCAAATAAACACAGAAAATCTTAGTGATCTTCGATTGAGCAAATATTTCTTAGACCTAATACAAAAAAACCATGATCCATAAAAAAAAAAAATTGATAAATTTGACTTCAAGAGCCTTTGCTCTTCAAAAGAAAAAAAAAAAAACCTTAACAGGATGAAAGGAAAAAAACCCATGTACTAGGAGAATACACTTGCAATAATTCAGATAAAATATTGATGAGCATAATGCCTAACTCATAGAAAGCATTAGCTACTTTTTAAATAAAAGCAACAAAAATAATAACATGAAAGTCTAGGGTTTTTAGCTGACTTCATTAAATCACAATCATACATAGTTGCCCAAAGAGCTAGTCCCTTCTTAAAAATATTTGTTTCATCATTTATATACCTGATAAAGGACTTGTATCTAGAAGATACAAAGAAATCTCAAAAATCAACATTAAGAAAACAAACAACATTTTTATTAATAGGCAAAAGAACAAACACTTCACCAAAGAAGATACACAAATGGCAAATAATAATATGAAAAGATGCTCAACACCACTAATCGTTACAGAAATGCAAATTGAATCCACAGTTAGATACCACCAAACATCTATCAGAGTATCTTTTAAAACACACTGACAATACCAAGTGCTGACAAGGATGCAGAACAATAGTAATGTTCTTACATTGCTAGTAGGAATACAAAATGGTATAGCTACCATGGAAAACAGTTTCTTAAACACTTAACATACAACCCAGCAGTCCCACTCCCAGGTATTTACCCAAGAGAAATGAAACATACATTCACATGAAAATCTGTGCACAAATGTTTATATAAGGGTTTTATTCGTAATTGCCAAAAACTGGAAAGCTACACAAATATCTTTCAACTGGTAAATGGATAAACCAACTGTGGTACATGCACAAAATGGAATACTACTCTGCAATATACAGAAACAAATTACTGATATATGGAACAGCATGAATGAATTTAAAATTGCATCATGTTAGGTGAAAAAAGCCAGACTCAAAAGGCTACATAATATACAATTCCATTTATAAGACAGCCTGGAAAAGGCAAAACTGCAGAGATATAAAAGACATCAGTGATTGCCAGGAGCTAGCAGTGAGTGTAGGGACTGACTATAAAAGAAAAAAGAATTCTGCAGGATGACTGTAACAGCTGCACAACTGTTTGTCAAAGCTCATACAGCTGTATACCAAAAAGGCTGAATTTTACTGCACATAAATTATAGCTTAATAAAACTGTACTAGGTTGAATAATGCCCCTCTAGAAATTCATGCCCACCCAGAATCTGTGATTATGACCTTACTTGAAAATAGGGTCGTTACACATATAATCAAGTTGAGGTCACACTGGATTAGGGTGGGCCCCAAATCCAATATAACTGATGTCCTTATAAGAAGAGAGAAATTTAGACACACAGACACAAAAGGGAGAAGAACATGTGAAGACAAAAGCAGAGACTAGAGTGATACGCTATAAGCCAAGGAATGTCAAGGATTGCTGGCAACCACCAGGAGCTAGAAGTAACAAAATTTCTCTCCTAGAGCTTTCAGATGGAGCATAGCACTGATATCCTTGATTTTGGATTTCTAGCCTCCAGAACTGTGACAGAATAAATTTCCATTGTTAGAAGCCACCAAGCTTGTGGTAACTTGTTATGGCAGCTCTAGAAAACTAATAGAAGACTTGACTAAAAACACAAGTAAAAGCAAACAAAAAGGAGAAAAAAATACCAGATAAACCTCAACAACCACACACACACAAAAACTGATATAGGAATATTATTATAACACAAGACACAGGAAAGAATTAAAGAAGAAAAGTATTAAGATAAACAAAGATTTTAATTAGTGGTTAGAGGAATATTCCACCAAGAAGACACAGCAATCATTAACATTTATATACCTAATAGCCTGAAAATACTAAAACAGAAATTGACAGCATTAAAGTAGAAATAGAAAAATCTATAATTTCAGCAGATCTGTAATCTGTGAGTAACTCTCAGAAACTCACAAATCAAAGAAAAAATTTAGTAAGGATAAGTAAGATACAAATGTTACAATCAAGAAACTTGAGATAATAGACATTACTGCTACCTAAAATATAGAAAATACATAGAACTATCACAAAAATTGACCATATTGTTGGCCAGAGGTTAACAAACTACAGTCCACAGGAGAAATCTGGCCAGCTGCTGTTTTTTATTACAATCAACGTTTTCAAATGCTTGCATTTGAAATATTTTATCTATATAATAGCCCCAATTTAGCATCTTGCCCAAAATGGCTAAAAAATTCACTACATGGCCCTCTAAGAAAAGTTCTACAAACTTAGTCACACACACACAGAAAAATCAACATATTCCAAAGAACTTATATTATGCAGATATGGTTCTTTATTATCATTTTAAAAATTAGAAATCAATTTAAAGAGGAAAGCCCCATATACCAATATTTTTGAAAAGTGGAAAAAAAATTTCTACATAAAATAAATTTATAAGGTAGCCCAAGACAACCAACAGTTATTAATATAAGTTGTTATGTTTCAAAAAAAATCCTACCCTTTTTTATTAAACAGTCTAGCAGTCTAGATTTAGGAGATAAAAAGGGGCAAAGGCTATTATTTCCATCAAAGCGCAACAGCTTTAAAGATCATCAATATAATCTCCAACTGAATCAAATAATAAAACCACCTCTGACCCTCTCACCCCAGTAACTCTGACACTAACCAGTGGTAGTGTTCTCTATTAATGCTTGACTAAGATGAAAGTATCAAGGTCAAAATTAGGAAACACTTTGAGAAATGCTTTTTTAAGCATTGGGGGCAAGAGAAATCATAAGATGGACAGAAAACATTCTGTTTTTAAAAATACTGAAGAAATAACTTTGTGCATGTAATTTTCATGCTTCACAATACTAAGGAGCTAACACTTATTGACCAGGGTTGGGTACTGTTCTAAGTGTTTTGCAGAAACATATTTAATAAATGCATAGGAACAAAAATAATAAGAAAAACTCTATACCAACTGAACAAAAAATAAGCAATTCATAGTTACTGTGCAGGAATTCTGAAATGCTTCACTAAGTAAAGTGTTGTAGCAGTTTCTATGGGTTCTAGCCAGGATTTCGGAATGAATTCTAAATGTAATTAGAATGCTAATGTACTCATCAGCATTTTATTAAAGATGGATAAACCTTCCTTTATTCTAATAGCATTAGACGACTACCTTTAGCAAGCCATCTTCCTCTTTTCTTTTCTGACATGGCACAAAGGTAAACTTCTAACATTGAAACTATTTCACATATTAAATTCTTGAAAACCCTATGACAAATTCCATCTTACCCATGTGGTTCTTCCATGAGTCTGCAAAAACTGGGATCCCCCTATGAGCTCCAGAGCAGCTGCAATGGACATGGATACTTCAAATGACTAACAAAAATGTTTGGCAGCATTGACCAATCCCTGCTGACAAGCATCATCAGTGATGTCAACAAAGCTGCCTTGTGTTTCAGATATACTCAGACATGCTACACTGCAATCACAAGAGGCATCCTACGAATGGGAGCAGAGAAAGAGAGGGAGATTTACTTCTTTTTCTTTTCAAAAAGGTTTTTTGTTTTGTTTTGTTTTGTAAATACGGAGGTATACGGGTGAACAATCACATCACATCACACAGTCTCTAGAATATGCACTGAAAATAATTCTTGGGCAATACTGTAATTCACCTGTGGGATTTAAAATCTAATGATTTAAACTACATTTGAGAGGATTTTAAAAATACAGACTTACAAAGCTTGATTTTCAGTAAGTGCTTCAGAGATGAGGTGACCTAACAGATGGTCAGGGCAAAGACATTTTAAAATAAAAAAACAAATCGAGCTGGCATTCAAATTAACTATAATGTTCTTATATATGGATAGACCCTTTATAATATTCTTAGCAAACAATATTTACAAATTTCTTCTGTTCAAATTTATTTTTTATTAAACCTAAGTGTTTCATTTGTTCACATCTGAATCTGGATATCCCTTTCTGTAGGTTTGTTTTGTCACTTAAAGATATTCCTTTTAATTTCTAATTTTTCTACATTTTGATTTTTTAAAAATATTCCAACTCTTCAAGTCATTTGAGTTTACTATAGTATAAGAAACTAAATATTTTCTACTACACTATTAGTAAATCTTCCTCAACATATATTTTTAAATCTTTCTATATTCAGCTGGGTGCAGTAGCACACATCTATAGTCCCAGCTACTCAGGAGGTTGAGATGGGAGAATCACTTGAGGGCAGGAGTTCAAGGCTGCAGTGCACCATGATCCTGTCTGTGACTATCCACTGCACTGCAGCCTGGGCAACATAGTGAGATCTTGTCTCTTAAAAAAAAAAAAAAAAAATCTTTCTGTATCTACTGTTTTTCAGTAAATACTTCACACATATTTCTACATTTCCTATTCTATTCCATTACTCTATGTTTCTATTTGTGTCAGTACTGTATCCTGTTCTAAAGGGGTTTTTTCCCCTTTTCCTTTTTGTCTTTTTCAACACACACAAACTTTACCCTTTGGTATTTCCAAGTTTGAAGTCACTATGATGAATCCCTCCCAAAAAGCTACTGTGATTTTGGCTGAAATTGTAGTAAAATTATAAATAGTCTGGGAACAAACTACAGATACAGATCATATGCTCAGATTTTATCTTATACAATCTTTGTGTAACACATGACTTGATACCCTTTGTAACACATCATTCTTGTAATTATTTATTTTAACCTTTGTATGTCCTCCTAGACTATGCACTAGCTTGTCTTGATTAGTACATTAATATCCATGAGTTAATGTTTACAGTATTTATCCTTCCTCTAGAAAATAAATTTTTTCTATAAAGTTTTCAAAGTTTTTTCATACAGCATCACAAACGTCACTCAGTAAATTTATTGATGATTTAATGTTTTGTTGATGCAGTGGTAATTTCATCATGTACTACTTAAATCCTAGTTCTATGATTTGTTAGCCTTGGAGTCTTGAGTAAAATACTGTGTATCTATACTAGAACAGGTGTTTTGGTTGGATCATGACCCACAATAAGAAATACATTTTATATCACAGCCAAGTACATATATACATATAGATGAATATGTACGCATGTATGTGTGCATGCTTATATCCATGTGTGTACAGATAGACAAACATACATCTCCCTCACTAAAAACAAGTTTTATAAAAAAGTATTTGTCCTTATTACATGTGATGTCCTCTGATAGTTTTATACTAAAAATTCTAGTCATGATGAACAAAATTCATTTCAAGACCTACTAACCTAGTTTTAATTTGTAGTTTTAAGAACAATGCACTGAGTACAGGACAAGAATTGTGTCCTCTTTCTTTTTATTTTCATTACTGCCATAATCCTTGGTACTCAATAAGCATTTAAAGTATACCAAATAACAGAATAACAATAACTAAATGCATTTAGACTAGAACTGAAGTTATGAGTATGAACTCATAGTTTTCAATATAGATAAAGAAATACAGTCACAAGCATGTATATAAACCCCCACAAATGCCCACACATACAGACAGACACACATATCCTGAGAGAGCTCAAAGGTACTGACACTCAAATATCAATAAGCACACATAACCTCCAGATCTTGGTTTCTAAATACCATTTCTTTCCAATAAAAGAAACCCAGGGCTCTTTTAAAAAATGATGGTTTCTATGTTGGGACATGGAAAATACCAAATAAGTCTGGTACATCTTGTATTGATTGTCAAAAAGCAAAGAAGTGCCCAAAGAATAAGAACATGTCAAAAGGACACAGAAGCCAGCCTGAGTTATTAACAGCTAAATGGTTAACAGTCTAAGCATCAAAATAAATTATATTAATACAGTATGACTAACTGAATAAAATAAGAAACTGTGAGTACATACTATTATAAATAAATCACTGAATAAACTGGAAATTTGACAAGGAATGGGGTATTTATATAGTTTCAAAATTCCTCCCTACAAAATACTAATTATAAAGGGGCAAAGAGTAATTTCACAGTGGAGAAGGCTACCAGATAACATCTTTACAAAGTGATCAAACTTAACATCACTAATGGGACAAACCAAAATCATGTGCCATGTGATGAGATGCAATGACAACAACATAGCATTGCTACTGTGACATTTCTGTCAAAGATACGAAACCCAAATCCAATCATGCTGCTTGCTACATTACACAAATCCAAATTGAGGGACATTCTGCAGAATAACTGGCCTATAATAATAAACAGTGTCAAGGTCATCGAAGTCAGGGGAAAACTGAGAAACTACCTCAGATTGAGGAAAATTACAGAGACATGACAGCCAAATACAATATGTGATTCTGCAGATCTTTTTGCTATAAAGAATTTTATAGATAAATGGCAAAACCTGATAAATGGTTGTAATGTATCAATGTTGGTTTCCTGATTTTGATGACTGTATTGTGGTTATAATGGAGAACATCCTTATTTGTAGGAAATACAAGTATTCGGGGAAAATGTGCTTTAGCAGGCAACTTACTCTCATATACGTCAAGAAAAAAAGGTTATTTGAACATGAAAAAAGTACTTGAAATGTTTTTGTAAGAATGTTTCCAAAAAAATTTTAATATTAAAAAAATAAATTTCCTTCATCTCATAAAGGGTATCCACAAAAAAGAAATAGGAGACATCACACTTCACAGTCAAACACTGAAAGCATTTCTGTTAAGTTCAGGAGCAAGACAGAAACAATTTAATACTTATTCAAGTTCCTAGCCAATGCATAAGGCAAGGAAAAATACAAACATTTTAAAGGAAAGACATAATTGTCATTATTGCAGATGATATGCTTATCTCCATAAAAAATTCCCCCAAAAACTATGGGAAATTACTATAATTAATGATAATTGTACCAAGATTGCTGGATACCAACTCAATTAACCCAAGTCTATTTCATTTCTGTACACGAACAATTAGAAAATAATAACACATACAACAGCAACAAAAACTTTCAGTACCAGAAGTAAATCTAACAAAACTGTATAAACCTGTTATGGAAAAAATTATAAAACTCTATTGAATAAAATTTTTAAAAACTAAATCAATGGATTATATCTCATGTTCTTGGATAGGAAGTCTAAATATTGTAAGATGTCAATTCTCCCTGAAATTGATCTATTCCAATCAAAATCCTACAAATTATTCATAGGATTCAACAAAATGATTCCAACATTTTATGGAAAAGCAAAGGACTACGAATAGTTAAGATACTTTTGAAGAAGAATAAGATAGGGAACCATGATAATGTAATATTAAGCAACAGAACATAAAATTTGATGCTGGGATAGTATTACATATAATGGACATCTGGGTTTTTTTAAGAGCAGACATTGCATATCATAAAAGAAAAAACAGACTCATTATTTTTAGTCCTGAATCCACTGACTATCCAGATGGAAACAAATGAAAGAGGATCTCTACCTCATACTTTATATACATCAAAATCAATTCCAAGGTATTTGAGATTTAATGGCAAAAGTCAAAACTCTTAATTTTTCAGAAAAGAATAGGAGAATATTTGTATGACCTCAGAACAAGGATTTCTTAAACAAGTATTTCCAAAAATACAAACCACAAAGAAAAAGTCTGATAAATTCAACTACATTAGAACTAAGAAACTTTGTTCATCAAAGGATACCAGAAAGTGAAAAGGCAGTCCATATAATGAAGAAAATATTTCCAACACATATAACCAACAAACTACTCACATCTAGAATATACAAAAAACTCTAAATCAATCTCTCTCCTCCCCCCCTTTTCTCTTTCTCTCACAAGACACAAGGCAACAACGTTTCCATAAACATAAAAAGAGGTCCAACTTTAATAGAAGTCAAGGATATTAAAATTAAAACCATAATTAAATGTCACTATATTCTGGTCACATGACAAACATTAAGAAGTTGGATAATATCAAATTTGCACACATATGAAACAGTGGAAAACAACATCTACTACTCAACGGAAGTAAAAAAAAAAAAAAAAAAAACCTGAACAACTCTGGAAAACAGTTTGGTATTTCTAAAGGAGAATATTTCCATGCCTCATGATTCAAAAACTCCACTTCTAATTAGAGACTCCAGAGGAACCTTCACACAGGTATACCTAGACAATGTTTACAGCAACAGTATTTGTCAGAGCAAAAAACCTGGAAACAAACAAAATGGATATCAAGACTAAAACAGACAAAGATATTATGGTTTGTTCATAGAATGGAACATCAATAGAGAAATGAAAATTAATGAATAGAGCTAAAACATAACATGAAAATGTTGAATAAAAGAAGTCACAGGGAAATACAGTATAACTTCATTTATACAAAGTTCAAAAAGAGGCAAAGCTAACATTCATAGGGATACAAACAAAGATGGTAAGGTAAAACTTAGATGAAAACAAGGGAAAACTCTAGATTCTGGAAAGGGAAGGCACTGCAATCAGGAAGGAGTGTACAGGGAGCTTATTAATATCTCATTTCTTAACCTGGGTGGTGAGTAAAAAGCTTGTTTACATTATCCACTACATTGAATCTGTTTATACTCTTTTTATGAATATGTTATAAACTCTTTTCTTCCTGGAGTGATGAGAAAAGTGTGGGGACAGAGGAGCATGAGTACCTGGCTTTTCTGTGATTTTCTGCTGCCAAGTGGCATTCATTCAGCACCCTTAACTCTAGGTGAAGCCACCCAGGATACTGCTGCTTTCAATATTCCATCTACCTACCACTACCAACACATGTGTGCGTGCACAAGCGTGCGCACGCACGCGCACACACACACACACACAGATGGGGGGTGGGGAGGAGGCGGGAGGGGGAGAGAGAGAACAGAATAAATAAGGGAAAAACGTATTGGCTTTATTCTTAACATTGGAAGTGAAAGGGAATGATCAAACAAAACATTTGTATATTACACTTGATAGTTCATAAAACACTCTTGTATACTCCTTTATTTTTATCCCCAAAACAAGCATCCTGAAGTAGACAGGGTATTATTCATAGGGATCAAATATTTTGCAATCCAAATAAAATGTCAGAAAGAGGTATCATCATCCTTTTCCATTATTCTACCTCAGAGTCTTCATTTCACACTGCAGGGTCAAATAGATGTCAAATACGATAATATAATAAAAAGAGCAAACAGAGAAAATAGTGAAAGGAAATGAGAGGGGAAAAAGTGAGTGGGTATCATAATTGCTTTGGAAAATTGTTTTTTAGTATTTACTAAAGCTGAATATCTACATACCTTACAGCTGGCCCAGCAGTTCCACTCATAGTTATATATAACAAAAATGCATACATACGTTCACCAAAAGACATATACTAGAATATGTAATGGCACTATTCATAATAAACAAAGAATGGAAACCTGTTCAAATGTCCATAAGTGTAGAACAAATGAAATAAATTGTGGTATATTCACACAATGGAATTCTCTACAGCACTGAGAATGAATGCAAGAAATGGATGACTTACAAATATAATGTTGAGCAAAAGAAGCCAGATAGAAAATGGGTATATGCTACATTATTTCATTTTACTACAAAGCTCAAATAGAGGCAAACTCATCTGTTCTCAGAAATCAGGTGGTCACCATTAGAAAAAGAGGGTAGTAACTGGAAGGGGCTTCTGATAATGTACTGGTAATGTTCCATTTCCTGCTGGATTGGGGCCACACAGGTATTTTCAGTTTGTGAAAATTCACTGAGATAGACACTTAAGAATTATAACCTTTTCTGTATGTATGTTATGCTTCAGTAAAAAGTTTTTGAAACAAGGTGTAAAGAATTAAAGTAAGGAGACAAGATACCACTAAAAAATCATTTTTTTCATTATAAGAAAGAACATCCCCATGTTCTTCAGATCAGGATCAAAATTCTTACTCAAAATTTCTAAATTAGGCAATAAAATATACAGAGGTATTAAAGCTAAAATAATTCAAAAGCCCTGGGTTTAAAATGCATTCTACATTGATATGAAACTAGATGACCTTGAAAAACTCAATTAAATCCCAGCCTCAGTTTTCTGACCATTAAAATGGGGATACTACCGCTGTCCTTCCTATCCCACAGTGATGAGTAGAAAGGGGTATACAAAAGAGCTGTTTGAACTATAAAGTAACCTTCAGCTTAGTCTAACAACAAATAAAAAAAGATTAAAAGTCAAATACAATGGTTTACAATTTTTAAAATTGTACGTGCAGCGATAACTTTAAGTGAATGCTTAAATAGAGGACTATTTAATAAAATAAAGATTCCATAGCCTGGGTTTGGCTGAGAGGACACAGAGTGATGGTAAGGAGAGTGTTGGAGCCCACCTTCACACTCTACTCCTCTCTCTGCTGTCCCCCAAGATATCTCCTAGAACACCACAAGTCTGTGCATAACAAGTCTTGCAGCCACAGAGATTGGGGTTAAAAAAAAAAATCCTGGTTTTATCACTAGTTAGCTTTCTGAGCCTCACCTTCTTCAACTATGAAATGAAGCCAATATCACCTATTTTTCAAAGACCAGAGATAATGTACATTAGAGAACCTAGAAGAATGCCCTGTATATAATACATGACCACTATATAAAAGTTCTGCATACACAACTCTGTAAGGTCTATGCATGAAATAGATTATTAAAATTCAACTATTTTCAAAACAATTAAATTTAACAACTTTAACCTAAAATTTGAGCACCTGCAACAGCCTCCTAAATAGGACTTCAGTCATTTCCTCCGCTATTCATTTTCCACAAATTTGCCCTTAAGCCTATCACTCCTGTCTCTTTTCTAGCACCCTATATTTTAATCATACCCAATTATTAACTAATCTTTGAATGGGGTATGTACTTTAAAAAAAAACTTATTTTTTCAGAAACATTAAATGTGTTCATGAAAAATTAGAAATTAGAAAATGTAGATTAACATAAAACACACACACACAAATCACATTCTCACCATCCATGTATCATCACTATTCACACCTTAAAGCATATCCTTCTGGAGAGATATAGATGCAGATATAGATATATACGGATACATAATCATAATGCACATACTGCTTTATAACTTGCTTTATAACCTGCTCAACAATCGCCGCCTTTCCATTTCAGTAAATTTCTATCTATCCAAACCAATATCCAATTAAAAATCTCACACTGCAGCTAGTTGTCCCTTACATTTCTTTTAATGTAGCACTGTCACCTTCCCCCACCATCTTTTTTGGATGCTAATAAACTAAAGAAATCTCACTACACTTTTCCTACAGAATGTCCAACCTATGATTTTGCCTGGTTTCTTCTTCTCTTATTCTTCTATAACCTGTCTTGTCAGATACAGAGAAAAGTCTACAATCCCTCATTTTTAAAAATGTGGGTATTATTAATATTAAATAATTAAAAATCTGCATTAAGGAATGGACGTACTCCCAGGCTTCTACCTTTATTCCCAGCAAAAAAAAAAAAAAAAAATCAGAGCTTTCTTCTCTAGAGAAACTACAACCAACTTAGAAGGAAAAATCCTTCACTTAGTAGATACTTGCCCACCAGTTAGTTGACAAGCCCAGACCATGTACAAAGAGTCCTGAATCAACGTTTTAGTTTCTCACTCTTAAATATTAATGAAGAAAGAAGCATTATAAATTAGAAGAAATATTCAAAAAGAAAGAGAAACCAAAATAAACATAAAGAACAAAGTAACCATGTATAAGGAGAAAATGCAGGGAACCTCAGAATTCTTAATACTAACAAAACAGAACAAATACTCTCTACTTAATATAATCCCTGAAAAAATAATTAATTGATCTGATTAGGAAATAACACAAAATAAAGAGTTAATAGAAATTGCAAATATGATTGCCAAGATAAACAGTTAAATAAAAATAGAGAGCTGCAATGTAAAGTTGAGAAAATATAGTAGAAAACATAACCAAACCAAAAGAAAAGGAAAATACAAAAGAAAAAATAAAAATATCAAAAGATTCAATTCTGAAGTTCTAGATTCTGGTTACTAAAAATTCCAGAAAAATAACAGAGAAAATGGGGGAAAGAAAATAGTCACAGAAATAACATAATACAATTTCTTACTGCATTAATCTCCAAAGAGGTACTAACTACCAAAACGTCAAGTGGAAAACAACCACTCAACCACCTACAACAAAACTCAACTCCCAGGACATCACTGTGAAACTGGAGAATGCCAGAAATAAAAGATTAAAATCTCCCAGTGAGACAAAAACAGGCAAAATACAATGTAAAATGGATCAGAATGTATAGTAAGCTTCCCAATGGCTAAACAAGTTCCTAGAAAAGAAACGCCTGCAAATTTCTGAGGGAAAACTCTCTTCTATCACAGCCAAACTATTCCATACCAGCCAAACTATTAATATTAATAAAATGTGACAGTAGAATAAAGAGATTTTCAGTAATGCAGTAATTTCAAAAGTTTGCCATCCAATGATCTTCTCTTAGAAAGTAAATTAAGGATATACTACAGTAAATTAAGGATATACTACAACAAAATGAGAGAGTAAACTAGAGAAAATGAAGATATGCTATCCAGGAAATAGCAGATCCATTCCCAGATTGTGGCAAAAGAAATTCCCTGCATAACAGTTCTAGAGAAGCTTTGGGCAGTAACCTCCTCTGATTCTAACAGGTTGACTGAAGTGGGGAGGGGGCCAAAGATACTACTTTTTTCATTAAGTCCCTGATTAGTATGTGAATTTTTTAAAAGCCATGTATTGATTTTTTAAATTCAGTAAAATTAAAAAGGAAAAAAGTTAAAAGAGGCAGTTATATGAAATCTTAGGCTCATTCAGCTTTTAACTTCTATTAGCATTTGGGAAACTTTAGAGATGAACTAAAAGCATTCTGCAATTTTCTTCTCATAATTTTGCTTTCACGGCATAAACAAAAAGTAAAGCCAATTTGAGCAGTGTGTATTACCTAAAATTCCAAAGGCCATAGTGACAGAAAAGAACCCATAAGAGATTTATTTTACTTAAAGTACCTCAAAAGACATTTTTTTATTTTTATGGGACTAATCATTGGTTACCTATTCACTACTCTCACCAGAATTATGCTCCTTCTCTCATTATTAGAGGTGGTCCAGTCTTATTAGCTGATATTTAAACATGCTTCATGATTCAGGGCAATACACCCACACACAAAAGAGGGTACATGATACAGCTAGTACAACAACTGGGCTCACAGTAGATATTTAACATTATTAGCTATTTCCCACCCTTTCCTACCTCCTCTTTCCTTTGACATTGAAGCTTCTGATCAGAAAACCTCTCCCCAGACCAGCCAGCAGAGAAATTCTATACATCAAAGCCTATCTCCTAGCTATAGTTAAACTAAGTTGTAAGCTCTATGACTGCATACTTCAATCATGGAATCTCTTTCTGCCTCAGTAGTTTAACATTCCCATATTCAGAAAGTATTCTCAACTCTCTTGCTCCTAGCCTTAGCACAGAAAAGTTTATTTTCAAAAAGCAGTCAAATATCCACAAGGATGGAGAGCATTAGTATGGAAAATCCATAATCCAGTGATATAAAACAATTTCCACAGCTTTAACAGAATATTTACACTAACCATGATTACTAACACAGGAGCTAAATTTCACTTCAACTAATCTTGCCTGGGCATATACCATGAGTTTGATTTTGATGGCCACCAGGAATTCTAAAATTCGGCCCCCTGTTCATATGAAGCTAAAATATACAACCCTGAGGAAGGTGTTGAGAAAGGAAAATGAGCAACAGAGAGCAGTCAAACTGTTCTTTCTCAACCATAGTTTTAAGCTAAATTTGGCTACTGTACAAAATACAAATATAGATTTAAAACCAAATAAAAGGTATCCATGATTTAGAATTGGTATTTTATTCATTGGTTTTCTGCTATGCACCTGACCTTGTCTGTAAGTGCTAACTAAATGCTTAAACAAAGAAAGTACTATTGAATCAGAAGCCAGTTCTAACATCAGTTCATTCTATGACTTTGGACAAGTGACATCCCTGCTATGAGTCTAGATTTTCTCAAACATATAATAAAAGCGCTGGAAAAAATTAAACTTGAAGATCCCAAACAAAAATTAAATTATATGACTATCACTATGTAGGAAAAACTGCTGTTTCTTATTTCCCACTTAGCTGAAATTATAGTAGCAGCCACTGAATACTGAATGCCTACTATGTTTCAGGTATTAGGTTACTCAATATACAATTACTATTTCTGATTCTCTTGACAACATTATGATGTAGATAATATGAAAATGAGGAAACAAAAGCAGAGAGATTGGCTTACCAAATATCACACAGTTCATACATCCCTGTGTATGAGACCACTGTGCAAAATCCCGTGGGGTTTTTTTTCCCTCAACAAGTTTCTATTATGTATTATTTCCAAGCATTATTTCTATAGAAATCTAAATAGACATGAGAAATCCAAGTCACTTTATTTTTTAAAAAAAGTAAAGTCAATCCATTTTGCAATTCAAAATATCAGAGCTGGAAATGTTCATTATGTACTCACCTGATGCAGGAGACGTTTCAGTTTGAGTAACTGAGTTTTTACAGCAGTGCAGTCTTGGACCATGTGCCGGAGGGTCATCTCATCCAGTATCACTGTATTCTCTGGTACATCTATAAACATCTTCTGAGCCTGGAAAAAGGGGGTTCCTCCATAGCTTTCAAAATGACCCAAAGGAGATTCTCTATAGGGAGAGCCTCTGAAAGGGCAGGGGAAGAAGGTGGAAGGAAAAGATATACAATATAATTTCAGAAAGAAATAAAGGTAATGAAATTATTGCAGTGAACAGTAAAAATCATTTATCACCATCACAAAGTCTTTGATGTCACTACTCACTAAACATGTTTCCACCAAAGGGTGAAATCAGCTGTACCTGTCATTAAAAGAATTATCTTCTGTATCCCAACACACACCCACTTCACCTTAGTGTATTTACGTATCAGTTGAATAAACCTTCTTCCTTAGGAACCAGAATAGAAAAATATACTCTGGAAAGACCATACCTGGAAAAACATATTGCTTATTCTTCCTTTTCTACACTGATTGCCTACTTTTTAGTTTTTGACTTTGCTTGGCCTCTTAAGCTGCACACCTATTTTAGCCCCCTAACTATGCTACCTACATTAGTTCCCGGCTTGTACACATTCTTGGATTCCCATGTCTTCAAATTCCCAGCAGGCAGTTAAGACAGATGAACCGTTATTTCTTCTTTCTTTTGTTCTTACAGTGTGGATAAATCATGTTTTCCAATAAAGATTAAATAAGTCTTTTATAAAAGCTTATTTAATAAGCTTATAAAATAAGCTTTTATAAAAGTCTTACATACACACCACATATTTCCTAATCTTATACTGCATTTAAAAAATCTATTCTAAAAAACTTACACTACCCTTCAGTTTCATACAATAATACACATGCCAAGTTAGAGGAAAAAATTAGGGACAATGTGTGTCAAGGGAGTGAAAAACACAATGTTTTTACCAGAAGTAATAGCCATAGCAATTTAAAAATTACTGCATTCACATTACACATAATTCCAGATGGTTCTTAAATTATGACAAAACTTATTATATATGTGAAATCCCAATATCTAAATAACATGCCAAAAAAGTATTATCTTCAATATAATGGTTCTTTTAACATATCAGGATTAAATTCATAATGTATTAAATTTGCAAAAGTAACAATGCATTAAATTTCAACCATATTAAAAATGTAAAAATATCATTTCTACTACATTTTCTAGTTTAAATTAAATTACAAAACCCATATACTTACCAAATAACTTTATTCTTCCTCATTTCCAACAGAACTTCTTGATTACTAAGATGTGTAATTTGTGCTAATCTTAAAGTTTGTAATTCATAGTTAGACTAATGAGTGCAGATGTTTGTATGTGTGTATAGGAGAGAGAGGGAGAGATTTTTCCTCTTCATTTCCTACCTAATATGAGTCACAGTTCTGACTTCATAACATCTTTCTTTTCTTACCATTAATAAAAACTTTAAAACTTAAATGTATGTATTTTTATGGTCATAGTTTTTTATATACGTAAGTGTGTGTCTGTATTTTTTTGAGACAGGGTTTCACTCTATTGCCTGGGCTAGAGTGCAGTGGCATCATCATAGCACACTGCAGACTCCAACTCCTGGGCTCAAGCAATAAGCAATCATTCTGCCTCAGCCTCCTGGGTAAGTGGGACTTACAAGTATATGCCACCACACCTGGCTAATTTTAATTCTTCTTTTTTTTTTTAAGAGACGGAGTCTCACTCTCACCTAGGCTGGTCTTGAACTCCTAGCCTCAAGTGATCCTCTGCCTCAGCCTCCCAAAGTGCTAGGATTACAGACATGAGCCACTGCACCTGGCGCATATATTTTTAAAATGCTTGATTTGACACAATCCCAATTAAAATTCCAGCAAGTTATTTTGTAGTTATTATAAAAGTGATTCTAAAGTTTCTATAAGAATAGGCAAAAGACCCAGAATAGCCGACACAATACTAAAGATGAAATTCAGAGGACTGACACTACTTAACTTTGAGACTTACTATATAAAGCTACTACACAGTAATCAAGATAGCATGATATTGGTGAAAGAACAAAGAGATCAACTGAAGATAACAGAGCTCACAGACTCACATAAATACGGTCACTGATCTTTGACAATGGAGCAAAGGCAGTTCAAAGGATGGTCTCTGATAGAGAAATGATTCTTTTCAACAAATGGGACTGGAACAACTGGACAGCCACATGCAAAAAAAACGACCTTAAATCATTCACAAAAATTAACTCAAAATGGATCAAAGGCCTAAATGTAAAATGCAAACCTATAAAATTCCTACAAAATAAAAAGGGAGAAAATCTATGTGACCTTGGATTTGGCAATGAGTTTTTAGATACAACAGAAAAAGTGCAATCCAAGAAAGAAAAAAATGAATATTGGAATACATAAAATTTTTAAGTCTGCTCTGTGAAAATCATCATTAAGAGAATATGACAAGCCGCAGAATGAGAGAAAATATTTGCAAAACATATATCTGATAAAGGACTGGTATCTAACATATACAATGAACTCTTAAAACTCAACAGTAAGAGGTGAAATAGCCCAATTTAAAAATAGACAAAGATCTACACAGACATCTTACCAAAGAAGACACAGAGATAGCAAATAAGCATGTGAAAAAATGTTCAACATCATACCATTTGGGAATTGTAAATTAAAATGACAACAAAATACTGCTACATACCTAATGATCAATATTGAAAGCCTAGTACCAAAACCTCTTATTCACAGCTGATGGAAATGCAAAATGGTACAGCCACTTTGGAAGACAGTTCGGCAGTTACTTACCAAATTAAACATATGCTTCCCATATGGTCCAGCAATAGCACTCCTTGATATTTACTGAAGTGAGTTGAAAACTTACAGCCATGCAAAAACTTGTACCTAAGTGTTTATAACAATTTTATTCAAAATTGCCAAAACTTAGAGGCAACCAATATGTCCTTCAGTAAGTGAATGAATAAACAAACTGTGGTATATCCATACAATGGAATATTATTCAGTAACTTTCTAAAAATGAGCTATCAAGCTACAAAAATATATAGAGGAACTTTAAGTGTATATTTCTAAGTGAAAGAAACTGACATGAAATGGCTATATACTGTCTGCTTCCAGCTATATGGCATTCTGAAAAGGGTAAAACTATGGACACAGCAAAAGGTTCAGTGGTTTCCAGGAGTTCAGGGGCAGGAAGGGAGGGATGAATAAGTGGAGCACATAGAATTTCAAGGACAGTGAAACTATTCTGTATGATATTATAGTGGTAGATGATATATGTCATTATGTGTGTGTGTGTCAAGACCCATAAAATGTTCAACACAGAGTGAACTCTAACATAAACTATGGATTTTAGTTAATAACGAAGTATCAACATTGACTCATCACTTGTGACAAATATACCACAACAATGCAAGATGTTAATAATAGTAGAAACTGTGTGTATAAGAAAAAGTGAGGGAGTATATGAGAACTCTGTACTTTCTGCTCAATTTTTCTGTAAACCTAAAACTACTCTAAAACATGATGTTTATTAATTTAAAGGGGGAAGGGGCATGACTAAAGGAAGAGAAGCACTTCCAGGATGGCAGAATAAAGATCTCCAAAAATCCATTCCTCCATAAAAGCACTGAGAACACTGGCAAATTTGTCAAAATCAACTTTTTGAGAACTCTGGAAATCAACCAAATGCTTATAATAATTGAGGAGCATTTATTCAATGAAAATGGCTGAATTTTAGTGAGAACAGCTCACCAATGCCATAACAGGCTTTGTGGCATTTTAATTTATCCTATTGCCATGCCCATCTCTTTAGCTTTGTGGCAGCTTGAAAACCAAGAACCTTACAAGCATGGTAGCTGTGAAATCCAACAGTCACTAGCAGTTGGGTGGGGGGGCAAAATGAGTTTAGAACTCCCTAAAAAGCACCACTCCCAGAGAATTGTTACTATTTGACCTGTCTCACAGCTCCTTAGCAAAAGTCCATTCTCAGGAATTGTTTTATTTGAGCTGATAAAGAGCTTGGTCAATTGGAACAGCCTTATCCCTAGTACATTTGTTGGGGAAAAAAAATCAGTAGCAAATACTTAAAATCTCAGCTGCCTGAGAGTATGATGTATCAGCTGGGACAAACAAAAAGCCAACCAAAAAAACCCAAAAAACAAAAGGAATTACTGAGAATGAAATGTCCACAGGCGGCTTTGAAATGCCCCAAAAAATTCTTGGGAATGGAGAAGACTATACACATATGTAGGCTGTGTATATGCCAAGGAAATACCTGAGAAGGTGCAAATCTTTCACCTTTGGCTGGCCTTCAGGCTTTAAACAAGTAGGACATGAAGGCCAAGCAGAGCTGCAAACTACTCATCAAGGTGTTGAAAGTATACCTAAATACAGACACAGAGCCCACTGGTTCGATGCATTCAAGGAAATCTCTTCCCAGTCATTGGCTGACCATTAAGTAAACCAAGCAGAGACTTCAAATATATACATACAAAAAAATACAGACTTCAGTGACTTTTCTGGACTAATTCTGTAACCAACAACAAAAAAGCAATGACAATAAATCCTGGAGAGAGAGAAATATAATTTGAGTAGTTTTTCCATTTGAGTAGTGTTCCCATTAATTATCTCTCCAAATTTTTGTGACAAGCAAGGAATGACGCTTGTATGTTCCCTTAGTTAACTGGACAGAGGGAAGTGGGGGGAAGGAGGGGAAGAGAGAAGTGGGAAATAGGAAGGGGCAAAAAGAACTTGAAGAACTATGACCAAACAACACTTCACAAATTTGATGAAAAACATTAATCTGCATGCCCAAGAAGCTCGACATATGACAGTTATTAGGTTAAATTAAAAAGAAAAAAAAAAGAAGCTCAACAAACTCTAGGTATGATAAACTAAAAGAGAGACAAACCTAGACACATCATAGTTTAACTGTTGAAACCAAAGAAAAAGTGAAAATCCATAATACAACAAAAAAGGTGGGGTGAGGGAGGACTCATTATGTGGAAGACATGCTCAATAACATTACCAGTAGGTTTCTCATCAGAAAGTATGGGAGTCGAAAGTTACAAGGAAGACTGTCAATCAAGAATTCTAATTAATACATTCCCAGATAAACAAAAAACTGAGAGAATTTGTTGCTAGCACACCTTCCCTAAAAGATATAGTGAAGTTGGAGACTCCAATACCTTACTTCCAATAATGGACAGAACAACGAGACAGAGATCAATAAGGAAATAGAAGATTTAAGCAACACTATAAACCAACAAGACCTAACAGACATTTACAGAATATTTAATCTCTAGATTAAATTAGTGATCAAAAAGCTTGCAGCAAAGAAAAGCCCATGCCCGAACAACTTCACTGGGAATTCTATAAAACATTCAAAAATGAACAAAAACCCTTCACAAATTTTTCCCAAAAATAGAAGTGAAAGGAACACTTCCCAATTCAATCTATGTGGTCCTGATACCAAAATCAGAAATAGACATCTCAAGAAAACAACAGACCAATATTTCTTAAGCATATATACATAAAAACCCTCAACAAAATACTGGAAAATTGAATCAAGCAACATATAAAATGATTATATACCATGACCAAGTGGGGATTATCCAAAAATGCAAAGTTGGTTCAACCTCTGAAAATCAGGCTATGCAATATACCATATTAATAGAATAAAAGGAAAAAAAATATTATCTCAATAGACACAGAAAAAGCAACTGACAAAATCCAACACCCTTTTCATGATTAAAAACACTCAACAGGCTGGGCACAGTGGCTCACACCTGTAATGCTAGCACTCTGAGAGGCCAAGGCAGGTGGATCGCTCAAGGTCAGGAGTTCGAAACCAGCCTGACCAAGAGCAAGACACCATTTCTACTAAAAATAGAAATTAATTGGCCAACGAAAAATATATAGAAAAAATTAGCTGGGCATGGTGGCACATGCAT
Source organism: Lepilemur ruficaudatus (assembly GCA_963574885.1). Taxonomy (NCBI): domain Eukaryota; kingdom Metazoa; phylum Chordata; class Mammalia; order Primates; family Lepilemuridae; genus Lepilemur; species Lepilemur ruficaudatus. The sequence goes on from CAUYRT010042009.1 coordinate 22,981, forward strand.
GTAGTCCCAGCTACCTGGGAGGCTGAGGCAGGAGGATCGCTTGAGCCCAGGAGTTTGAGGTTGTCATGAGCTAGGCTGACACCCGTCACCCTAGCCCAGGCAACAGAGTGAGACTCTATCACAAAAAAAAAAAAAAAAAAAACACTCAACAAACTGAATACAGGTAACTTCTTCAAACTGATAAAGAGTATCTCAGAGAAACCCACAGCTAACATCAGATTTAACAGTAAAAGATTGAGTAATTTCCCCCTAATATCAGAAACAAGACACAGTTGTTGGCTCTTGCCACTTCTACTCAACATTGTGCCAGAGGTTCTAGCCATAGCAATCATGCAGAATAAAAAAAGAAAAGTACCCAAATTGGAAAGGAAAAAGTAAAACTATCTACTCTCAGATGACATACCTTTATACAGAGACATGAAAAGAACTAAGAACCCGAAGTGTTAAATGAATCATGTATTATTAATACTGGAGTCACTCCGTACTGTAGCAAAGCTTATAATGAGGAGGGAAAGTGGGTCAAGCACCAAGTTTTTGTGAGCAACTGAAAGGGATCAATAAGGAGATGATACAGCCAAATGCCCCAAATCTCAAAGAAAAGGGACATAAAAATACTTCATTTAGAAGTGACAATGAGGAACGAAGACAAAGACCACACCTCTAAGTAGTGAAGTACGACAGTGGTTGAAAATAAGAATCCTTCATGTAAAATGTCCCTGGGGAAGTAGTACGTTTATGAAAGGGCTAGGTTTCAGTTACAATCAGGAGAATGAAGGCAAAGAAATCAATATTGTGAGTTTGTTAGGATGTGAGAGAATTCCATTAATATATAGCATAGTGGAAGGTGTAGAAAAAAGGGAGGTCTGGGGAGAAAAGAAGAGTGGAAGATTAAGCCAGGTGAAAAGATGAATCAGCATTATGATGAGAATATGAAAGAATGTAGACTGGTAGTTCTCAACCACCAGTCTTCCCAACACCTCTGACTTATGGGTAAAGCATAATCCTATAATTAACTATGATAATAATGGGAGTTGAGGGACAGAGAGGAAAGGGAACCAACAGTCAAGAAGTTATACAATGGGAAGAGAAAATTTTGCATATGTAATATTAAAAAGTCCCTAGGGTTTGTACATCCAAATTTGTTTAATATTATGGTATAAAGAGAAAATAATAGTTTTAAGATATGTTGGGATAATGCTTGTCTTAGAAAAGGTTTCCTTTTATACCACCCATCTCTGGAATTGACTCTGGGGGATCTAGATGTCTCAAACCCAGCACAACCACCTGAAAGCTTGAGGGATCAATGAACTCATCAACTTATAACCATTCACAACAAACCAGTGTGCTTTAGCACACTTGTTGGGCAGCTCTGTGCTAATTAAATCAGATTAGCAACCCCTAAGAATGCTATGCAATTCTCTCTCATCACTAAGAATTACCAATGTAGACAGCTACCACATATTATAGTTCCCTAAAATACACTATGTAGAAGGAATTTATGATCATATGTTTTGAGAAATGGCTATACATTACATCTTTTACTATCTTTTGCAAAATCATAGTACTACATAAAAGTACCATGAAGTCCACTATTTTAAAAAAAAATTAATTTTTTCATTCTCAGACTCGTGTGACCAGAGAACCTCTCTTTTCTATACCTGTTGACATCCAAGGAACACAGTTTTTGGAAAATGTTGCTTAACTTTTCTGACAGATGACTACGTAATCAACCTCAGCTTGGTCATTCCCAAGGAGAGAGATGACTACCTCTAGGTAAATTCATTCCATTTTGGACAGTCTGGTTAAACTGAAATTTGTCACCCCGTATATTAAACTGCACATATGATAGTTTTGCTATCTAGAGTTAGAGAACACATCTACTCATTCCTCAAAATGACCCAGCAATCTAGCTATGGTGAGTTTAAGAGTATATGTCTGAAAATGCCATACCATTTCCTACATGCCTTTGCACATGCTGTTCTTTCTATCTGCAATATTTACCTTTCTCCTACAGAAATTGCTCCTCTGCAATTTCTACAGTCAGACTTTTAGAATCAGTTCAACAGTAACGTCCTTTATATTCTACTATCATAGACAAAAACCAGTTGCTGCATGCTCCTGGAGTCCCTTATATGTCACCTTATTGAGGCATCCATCATCACTGTACTGTACTAACATCACACTGTAACTGTCTACATGCCTGTCTCTCCCATAGAATCTGAGCAACCTGGCGGAAAGAAATACATGTTAATTATCTTTGTATGGGATGGAACAAGTCCATGAATCATATCCCAACTAGTAAGTACAAAGATTCCTACTGAGCTTGCTCACTGCAGAATTCTTTTTATCATCTTCAACACAGTGCTCCAAGAAGCTATTATCAATCCACAGCTTTTACCTCTCACATCATCTCCAAATTCATTCCAGCTTGAAAATTTAGCACAGTCTCTGACATATAGGTTCTCAATGCATATTTGTTAATGGATGAATAAATCTTCAAAATAAGCAACGGTTCATGTTTTAGTTCAGTTTCTAAATTTACCTACTTGTAAACTGACTATCAAAGATTAGAGAAGCATAATTTTCATTATTAGCAATGAAAAATGTCTTAAATCAGATTCTTCCTGATAATACCAACTCTCTGACGGCCATTCCTTATCAAAAGCCCAGATGAGAGAAATATAACAGCCAAAATCATGCCTAGAAGGATATGTACTCCATACATTCTTCCAGATCTTCTCAATTATATCCCTGCATTGAATTATACCAACAGCATTTTAGCTGGACATCATTGGTTCATGATTCACTTTAGAATTGCCTTTTCTCAGTTGGACTAGAATTTTTTGCAGCTTGCATTGAAGAACATAACTAAGAAACAGACTTAAGAAATTTATCACCATTTTTACTTTGGGAAGCTGTCTAGGACCTATTTAAAATATCACAAGGTATTCTCCTTCTAAGAACTCATGCAAGCAACCTCTTGCAGCTTTTTCACTCATAAAAGCAAATCAATCCAGGAGAAACATATTCTTTATCTCAGGTACACCATATATCTTACAATGAATTAAGTTTTATTCTTTGCTTTTGCTACAAAGAATCTTAGAAACAATTTTTTTTCCTTACTTTAGGACCTATATGGGGCCATGTTTTCCTTCCATTATTTCCTTATCCCTGTTTTATTATTTGTATTGTTAAGGTGTTCCAACATGATTTCAAAGCTCTTGTGGAATGAGATGAGGGAAAAGAAAAGAATTAATAATAATAACTGCCACTGGGTACGTACTATAAACCAGACACTGCTGCTCCAGGCACATTTAACCCTGATCCTTGAACACTGAGAGAAAGGTATTATTAACTATGCTTGCAGATAGTAAACTGAAATAGAGGCAAGTTAAATAAATTATTTAAGCTTGCAAAGCTAATCTGTGCCAGGTCCAGGTTTTGAACCTAGGTTTAAATGGCTACAGAGTTCCATTACACACACATAAGGTCTGGTCAAATTAAAGACTATCCTATACTTCAAAAAAGAAAAGACCTCTAGCAATGTATACTGTGTTCTTCTGTTTCTAATATTACTTGTGGAATTTTTAAAATTTCAACCTATTACATAAATAAAAGAAGACAAACCACTTGGCACTAATTTTACACATTATTATTTAGAAAAACTATAAACTTCAACAAAGTTGACATTTAATCTTTCACAAATGAGAACCAGGAAAATCACAACTTAAAGTCCAAATATCAGATATAAACAGAATATTTATATTTATGATAAGCTAATAAAAAAAGATTTAAGCCAAAAAGAAAGAATTGGATATACTACTCAAATTAGTATCACATATTACCTGAAGTGTTTTTTGAAGCCCCTAAAACCAGAAAAAAACAGTTGCAGAAATTACAATTCAAAATTAATCAGAGGATAGCAAATGAAAGCTAAGTTAGAACAGTACTCACCTGCTCAATTCACTTTTTCCATGGTGATGATAGTGGTCAGGATGGCTGAGGTGGTAATGTTCCTGTCCACTCCACCTCTGGGGTGGCCTTTTCCAAAATCCTTCCTGAGACTGCCGAACATTTCTGTCTGGTCGGTCAAAGCGGTTCATATTGTCACACTCCACTAGACAGATTCAAAAGCAGAAGACTATAAACATGTACACACTCAACAAAAGTTAACTACTTACAGCTTGATAATTAAATGCTGCTGAAAACCAAAAAGTAATGTTCTAAAAATATCAGCCATTTATACTAGCTAATCACAAAATCAATATTTCCAGAAGAAGAATTACCAGTTCTTTCGGTAAAAATTGAACCTCATATTATTCAAACTGAAGCAAATTATGATACTTTTATATCACAGTCATTTAACTGCCACACTGTTTTAAAACAAGCAAATTATCCTTGAAATCAACAGTATACATTTTAAACACCAGTAATCAGTTTGGAGTGGTTTTCACCGCTATCACAAGTCAGCTCTGATTTCAGAATGAAAATGACAAGAAAAGGTTGGTTTCTTTAAGCCTAGTAGAGAATTCATTCCTAAAAATGAATGCCACAATTAATTTTTACTGATTTCAAGAAGCACTAATTAACTTTTCATCACAAACAAATCACATGTTTAATATTAAGCTCACATTTTTAGAAAATTAAGACGCTTCAATCTGCCTGCAGTAATAGCTTGTTCAAAAAGTCTAAATGCTACTGAAAACAAAGCCAGTACTTTGCAGCAACAAATAGAACACTCCCTTAAATCCAAATACCACAAAAACACAAAAGGAATGTCTTTGAAACATCCCAAGCTTCCTCACTTACCCAAATACGTTCTCCTCACATATCTTAGCACTCACTAAGAGAGTTACTTTGTACAAGGGAGACATTGTGTTACCGGCTGCCTACTCAGACATAGTTGCACACAAGGCACTGCCGAACAGGCCTTCCTTCCTGCTCCACTCCCAGCCCTCCCTGTGGGAAGCAAGCCCAGTTTGCCCTGTGACTCCTTCTTCATTCAGTGCTTACATAGCTACTGACTTAGGACTGTTACTAAAAATACAACTAAACACTAACCCAAGCCACAGAACAGGAAAGATTTCTCTAGTCCTAAGAAAGTTCACTTTTTTTCACAAGAAAGAAAATTTCATAAGAAAGTTCTCTACATAAGAAAGTTGAAGTCTTGCATGTTCAGGATTCCCTGTGATAAAAAGCTTTAAAAATCAACATAATTCCCAATTTTTTTTAAAAAACTCACTTATTTAAATTTCTGTTTCACTGAACCAAAAACTTGAATTTGAAACACGACGAGTATTTCGTTACAGTCTACTTACTAGATGAAAACGAACTTTGCCATTTCAAAAAAAGAAGATGTAGTTAAAGTGTAGATGTTCACTTTTCATATGCACAGGACTCATTTTAATCTATTTCCTCTTAAAGGGATAACAATTTATATAAAATGTTTTTGAAAGAACATTGAAATTTTCATTCACATTCACTAGAGGAGTCAATGGAAGGGAGGAATATATACATTTTACAATTAAAAAAACTTTTTTAACTATACAAAAGAAGCTTTCCATTTGAAATTATTTCAAACAACTTCTGTCATCTTACTGAGATAAACTAAGATTTTCTTAAAGTTCACTTAAGAAAACTGAACAGATAAAGGCAAAAAAAAATCATAAGAAGAAAATGAGATTGCAAAAGAAAAACAAATTTTAAAAAAAAACCTCCAAAAAGTTTAAAACTGTTTCTAATTTAGTGCCTTTATCAATATCATTTATTAATTCACACCATATTATACTCACACATTCAGTTAAGACCCATAAGTATCCCCACATAGCATTAAATTTTACTTTAGCTTAAGAAACTCTATATAGCTAAGGGCTAATCTATATCTACATTTAAATTTTCTGAATTCATATTTTTTCTTAATTCAGGCAGGAGAAACTCTACTCACTCCCAAAGCAAGAAATGTTGTTGGAAAAAAAACTTTATGTTCTTAGAATGATTAGCAACACTGAGCATGCAGAGTAAGAAGCAACAAGCAAACCCCAGTGGACAGGCCAGAAACGGGTTAAATATTGTGGGCAATTAAAATGCAGAAACTGATGCTACTTTTATGTTTGATAAAGGTTGTTGGTTCCACATACAGACTCCAAATAGAAGGATCGTTAATTGAAACTTGAACTCAAACATGGGCTTAATGGCAAAAAAGCACTGGAAACAAACATTCACCATGACCAAAAAAGATTAATGTTCAAATTTAGACAGAGTGGGCTTAAAGTATAAGAGAAACGACTATGCCAAGACAGTACAGAAAGTGCCATGCTTATACTCCTACCTGAGGGACCCACCAAAAATAACAGTAGTGGTTTCTTAGAAACAATTAAGGGTTCCCTGACAAAATGAAAGAAATAATATAGAAAGAAAATAAAATTGCAAGATGAAGATAAATAAAAACCAGTTTCCAAAGCCTGCTAAATATAAAAGTAGGACAAATAAGTCCCTCTAAATGTGTAATACCATAGGGAATGATGGTGCCTATGGCAAACTAAGGAACAAACTAGCAAACCTAAAAGCATCCCAATGCAAAATATGTAATAATGTAATAATCAAAACCATCTGCAAGCCAGATTTGGCCCTACCTATGAGTTGAGAACCCCTGCTAGTGAAAATATAGGCCTTCTGAAGGAGGTTTCTAGCTCCAAAAGTAAAAGGCAGCAGATTTTAGTAAGTGTAGGAGACAGAGATAATAATCAGGACTTTTACACTCTAGAGAGGGAAAGATGACCTAACATGACTAACTAAAAAGTAAGGGGATGTCCATGTCTAACACTCATCAAACTCATTTTTTTTCCTGATTTGATAAAGGAACAAAGCATGATATGAAAAGTAACCTAGATTATTTATCTTAAAACCTTAAAGTCCTAAGAAGGTAAAGGATGACAAAAGTAGTATTTCCATACGTGACTAACAATTGGATATAAAGATAGCAGGGAAAAATTACACATCACAAAGCCTGGAAAGAATGTGCTTTGCAGGAGGCTTTACAATGAGATCAAGAAAGCTTTTAACTGAAATTTGATTTAAAATAAGAAAAGCTCATTTAAAAAAAAAAAAGAAAATGATAAGTCTTATAATTACTGATCACAATTAGCATTAAAATAGATAAATTTCCAGAAGAAAATACAGTGATTGGAAAGTTGTCAAGGATATTACTGACTTCATACTACTATATCTCAATAAAAAGTTTAGCAAAATTGGGGCCTTACGAAACTTAAAATGACATAAATGTAATTTAATAAGCATTATAACATTCTGTGGGGTTCAGGAAGTGATTAGAAAGATATTCTTTTCAACAGAAAAAAGTTGAAAACAGAATGGATGTAAGTATCCATTTGGCTCAGGACACGGCATCACAAAATATGGCTGTAGGACACCAGACACCTCTTAATTTTGAGCTAGTTATTCTGAGAAACAGTAGATACAGGGGGAGCTCTGAAAAGCTGCCCTTTTATAAAAGAGATTCACATCTATAAAGGAAATCTACATTAGTAAAAAATATCCATATCAGGCCGCTCCAGTCAAGTTTTATCACCTGAGAGACTTTTTATCTGCATAACAAGACAACCTTTACTCACCATACATTTTTTCCCCCTCACCTTCCCATAACTTGTGCCTCCACCAACCTCCAGAAGCCCCAAGCCCCTATTCCTTTCCATAGTTCAGGATGCCACATAAACTTTAATCATCTGACCCTTCTTCAAGTGTCATATTTGTGGGACTCCTGTGCATACATACATAACTATAATTATTTTTCTCCTATTAATCTGCCTTATCTCCTATTAATTTGCAGCCCAGACAAAGAACCTAGAAGGGTAAAGGGAAGCCACTTCTCCCTCCCCTACAGAAGAGTTGCAGCATACGTAAAAGGGTATATGCTGTGGAAATTCATGAACCTGAGGATTATACTATGAATGTGCTTAAGTGCCAGGCTTTAATCTGTAGGCAATGAGTGGCCATTAGAAGTTCCTGAGCAAGAAATCAAAGCAACACAACTGTGCTTTTGACAACATTGTTCAGTTGAGAGGCACCTTGGAACAAAAAGGGAGCAAATATCAAACATCCAATAATCCACCAGAAGAAACTGAGATTGCAAAATTGTATCTTTAAGAAATTTCTCGACCAAGGTAAAAGAAAAATATTTTAAAAACTAAGACTATCTCTCTTTAAGATCCTCCCAAATCACAACTCAAAGTCTTTGCTCCCATTATTCCTCTTCCCCCATTCTACGCTCCTTAATTTCCCTCTGCCTCATCTCTCCCTCTGTTCCCCTTCCCCTCAAACTGGCCAGAAACCTCAAAATCATATTAACTCTTAAAGTTAAACTTCCTTCACAATAGGAAAAACCCTTTAAGGTTGGTTTTAAGACCTGATCTCCTTCTGAGCCGAGACCCATAGCCACATACAATCTAAGGTCTAAACAGGACTGGGAGAAATTTGCAGAGGAATTTAGAATGGTTTTAGAAATTGATAATCCAGGGTTCCCAGATCTATACCAACTATTTCATACATTAGAAGGAACCCCACATACAAATCATAGAACATAAAAAGCACAATGTAAAGAATCTTAAGGCGACTTAAGAGGCCATGATTGCACAGAAAACCAGACGGGTTAAAAAACGACTTTCACAGGCTGTCAACAAAGGTCTTTCCTATATACAGAAACTGAACTATGATCAGTCCCATAAGATAAGAAAGGCTAAATCCCTTGCAGGAACAGACTTATACCTTTAGATAGCATTTAGGAGAAAATTTTGAAACATGTGGCCTCATCTTTCCTCCTTTCTGTAAAAGTCTTTTAGGCAAAAATAGGCCTCATCAGCAGACCTCAAATGCTTTAACATTTCACAAGAGCCTTAGGAAAAAAGCAGAAAAAGACTCAGAATAAAATGATGGCCTTCACATAAAAGAACTAAATGCTTCCACCCCAGTCACTTAAACACTAGAGGAGGGAGTCTATTAATACACTTATAGATACTATAAATAGAAAGGATATTGGGAACACAATTGTCCGCATGCAATAAGAAACAAAGGAGAAAAAATAAAGTGGGTGATCAACATAAGTGTTCTAAAGGGGAAGTCAAGCCCCCAATTTCCTGACTTACCCTTAAACTCAAAGATTAATTTTTCTAAATACTAAAGGACAATCTTACAAATGTTTTATTGATACAAGCAGTACAATATCAACTTTAAACTCCGCAACTATTACATAACCTCACTGACTCAGGTGTGGATTTCTTTGTTAGGGCTCAGAAATTGTGGCATCTTGGCATGATGAGTACTTTGAACTGAAGGAAACTGGAAAGGCCTCCGAAGCAATGTCTCTCTGACCTTCTCCTACTCTCCTGTCTCCCACCCCTTTCTAACCTGAAGCCAGTCATAGAAACCAGAATTTCTCTTCCCCAAGGTGGGTCATAGAAATGAGAAACCCTCTCCCCCAAAGCAAGCCATAAAACCTAGAAAGGTCACGCTCGCTGTCTCTTCTCCCTTCTTCCTTGAAGACCTTCATGCCAGACAGGTACCTGCCCCATACCTGAAGGCCATCCTTCATTGAGCCTAAGCATAATAATAGATATTTTTCCCTGAATCTTGGTCTCTTCATTTCTGAAGGTTCCTGTGTCACGTATAACTTTGATTAAATAAACTTGTTATGCTTTTCTCTCATTAACCTGTCTTTTGTTGTAGGAGCATCAGCTGTGACCCTTATGATAAGTAAGGAAAAGTATCACACTTTTTGCCTCTACATCTCCAACTATTCTCAGATAGTCCCCAAACTGTCCTAGCCCATAACTATCCAAGAAACTTGACCAACATTTTCTCCTCTTTGGTACTAATACATATGCTACTTAAAAGGGAGACATTTACTATACAAATGCAATTGCCAGATAAATACTCTCCTCATAGCATCTTCCATGAAAACTGTGAAGACTGCCCTGTTTACAATGAGGACATAGCAAACTTTGACAAATCGAACCCAAATTGAAGATCTCAATGAGGTGCCAGTTTTTTTGTGGGAAAAAATTCCACTGACATCAGCACAATTAGGGGAACTGAATCCATTAAGGTTCAAAGTGACCAATCCAAATCTCTACCCAAACTTGCATAATATCAAAAACCAGAGGTAAAAGGGACTAAAACCAATAGTCGAAAGTATAGAAGACTCCTTAAAGCCCCACCAGTCTTTGTAACATTCCTATCCTTTCAGCCAAAAACACAATGTGTGGGTATAATCATTAGGGACCTACGAGCTATAAAAAGAATAATCATTCCCCACTTTCCTATAGTAGCAAAACTAAACTCTATTTTATCCTTAGTGCCTCCAGAGGCTACATGTTTTAGATCCATGTTCTGCTTTCTTTGGTGTTCCTTTAGCTCAAAATAGCCAGTAGTTGTTTGTCTTTTCCTAGGAAAAATTTATAACACTGGGCACATGGGATATTCCTAGGAGTTCTCTCTAATTTTCACAAGTCCCCAATTAAGACTTCAAAGATTTAAAATTTCCCTGTTATTCTACTTTATCTAATTTGTGGATAATTTTCTGTTGTGCACTAAAGATAAGGCAGGCTCTAAGACAACTCCATCTCTACTTCCTGTTTTAGATCAGAAAGGGTATAAAGTTTCCAAAGAGAAGTTGCTATAATTCTGTCAAAGTAAAATGTGTTTTCTAGAATGTGATTTATTCCAAGAAGGTAAATCCTCACTTATTATCAGCCCTAAAAATTCCCATTAAATTTCTTGGATCATCAAGTCTCATTATTTTCTCTCCTGTAATTTTCCAATGTTTTCCTCTGTGTTCTACAATATTTTCCACTTGATCTTCCCGGCCACTAATTCAGATTTCAATAGCAGCTATGCGTTCTGTCATCTCCTGAATTGTTCTGTTGAGAAATCCCCTTTTCTAGCTTCAGAAAGCACTGTGCTCCAACTCCCTAAGCACTCTCAGTATTATCTCCTTAGCCCACTCTAATCCTGGGAGTTCTGTTATTTTCCCTGTTCTTCCTGAGTATTGGTTTTGATTCTTCTTACTCAGCTCTGGTTGCTGCAGGATCCCAAATAACAGCAGAACCACAAGAAGGTACAACATTCTCTACTCCTATGATAGAATGGATAGTGTCCTCAGCTCTTCACTCTCTCTTTTGACATAATTATACATCCAATGTGCTCTGTCACATGCAGAGCCTCTCACTGTGAACAGAGTATATTTGCCAGTCCCAATGGTGTTAGGCTTGGCCATGTGACTTTCTTTAGCCAAAAGAATGTGGTTAGAAGTAACAACGTGCTGGGTCTAAGCCAAGACTTTAAGAGACATAATATGCATGTTTCTGCTCACCCTGTTGCACTTCTGCCATGTGTCACAAGAACAACCTGCCCCAGCACTCCTGGTCTCAAAATGAAGAAACATGGAATAGACCTGAACACAGTCCCACAGCCTGAGCTGTCCCCAGCTAATGCACAGATGCATAAATGAGAAAAATAAATGTTTATGTTGAAAGCACCTGAGATTTTGAGATTGATTAGTACACAGCATTTCAGCAGGGAAAAAAAAAAACAAATATGAGCTGGTAGTAAAGCAGCAAGCAGGCTCCTAACACCTCAATGAAGCACTAGGACAAACACCTGCTCTCACTGAAATAGGCTTGCATTTTTCTAGCACCATGGATAAAAAAGATTCCACTCACCCTTACAGTTTTTTTTTTTTTTTGAGACAGAGTCTCGCTCTGTTGCCCAGGCTAGAGTGAGTGCCGTGGCATCAGCCTAGCTCACAGCAACCTCAAACTCCTGGGCTCAGGCGATCCTACTGCCTCAGCCTCCCAAGTAGCTGGGACTACAGGCATGTGCCACCATGCCCGGCTAATTTTTCCTATATATTTTTAGTTGGCCAATTAATTTCTTTCTACTTTTAGTAGAGACGGGGTCTCACTCTTGCTCAGGCTGGTTTCGAACTCCTGACCTTGAGCGATCCACCCGCCTCGGCCTCCCAGAG
>CAUYRT010042010.1:0-43605 GCA_963574885.1 Lepilemur ruficaudatus
ATGACACCACTGCACTCTAGCTGGGATGACAGGAATTCCTAATTCTTCAGGAATTGACAGTCTTTTAGCCTTCAGAAAGTAAGCAAACTATTGAAATATAGTGTGTGGCACAGATTAGAGCTGCCCCCTTCTCCTCTCTCCTGCATTCATTCATTTTGTCCTAATACCAGTCTTGACCCAGAACTCCACACCTCCCCAGGTTCCCCCACACCATGCTTCAGTAACTGGGAAGTCAAAGTTCAATCAGAAGGTAGTGATTTAATATGAGTTTTGACTAACTCATATTTTGAGTTTTGTCTAAAGAAATAATGAAGTTTAGCAATCTCTTCAATGACGAATAATGATAACAAATTCTGTAGTATTTAAGCAACACTTGTGGCTTGGTCAACAGTTTGAAATCACAGATATTTTCATATTATAATACAGTTACTAAAGAATCTTGAAATATCGCTCATCATTGTTTTGAAATTATTGTGAACATAAAACCTGGCCGCTACATTTTGTTATTTAGTGTTTTAATAAAGAATTGCTATTGACTATATAACAAATTAGATTATTTAAAATGTTTTGATAACTGTACCTCAGTATAACTGGGTTTTGTTACAGTTCTATATATTTCATTTTATGCATTTGGAAAAGAGGTCATTAGACTGTCAAAGGGGCCCATGTTACACAAAAGTTTTAAGAACCCCCTGTTCTGGGATGTTGCCATCACCTCCAGGGTCTAAACTAGGCTGTTGCAGAGTTGCAGAGGGTAGGAAGGGGAAAGAGAGCCTGGAGGAGACATGGCACTCTCACCTCTGCTTACACCCATTTCAGAGATGTCAGTCTCATGGCAACCAAACACAACAGAGGCTGGGAAATGTCCTGTGACTGGGCTGCCGCTGCATGCCCAGCTACAGGTTTCTATCACTAGTCATGAAAAAGACAACTAGCAATCTGCATATTGACTCAGTCGTGTCTGAGGATGGCCAGATATGAGCATAAGGAGACAAATGGTACAAGATAGTGGCCAGGTTTCTGACTGGGGATACCATTCACAAAGACGGGTAGAGAAAAGAAGCAGAGGACATTTTGCGGAAGAGAATACATTCCAACAGGACAAGTCGACTTTGAGATTCCTACGAGCAGGGGTACCTGACAAACCTGCTCTCCCGGGAGACCTGTTTACAGCCTTTGCTGATTTCCTGTGGTACATACACACATCATAGCCTATTTCAAGCTACCACCATGATGTCACTAAAAGAGAAGCTGGGAAGAGATGTGTACAACAGGGTCTCACAAACTAGTATAAGCTGGGTCCAGCTCACCTCTACTGGTGAGGATTTCCACATAAAGGCATTTGGATATGAAGAGCTCAAGCCAAGGAGTTGACTCTAGGTGAGACATTGATTTTGGAATAAATGAGACTGGCCGTAAGATCCCAAGAAGAAATCTGATTTGCAGTTATTTTTGGTTTAGAAAAATGTGATCTTGATTAAGGGTTCCAAGTAGAAAACAGATGCAAAACTGATTATGGTATGGAAGACGGGATCAATAAAGTCCCAAGACCCTGCCATCAGTAAAATTCTTTCTTACAAAGAAGCACTCTGGCCATTATCGAGGAGTCAGCTCTGGCCAAAGTTGGTACTGGAACAATGGAAATGTTAGACCAGGGATACGGGCGATAGAACTGCTTGGCTGTCAGGACCAGGATCTCATGATACGTGTGTCAGCAATCCAAGGCGGGAGGGTTCAGCCTGCAGCGATTCTTCTCTCTAGAAGGGGAATCTCCGAGGGACTCCTCTCCTGAATGTCCACCCACCTAAAGAAGGAGTGGGCACACAGCACAGTGCAGCAGGTACCGTAACAGAGGTATGTATGATAGCCTGGGGGAGCACAAAGGAATAAATTACTAAGTAAACTGTAAGGAAAGAACAGCTGGCATTCAAGCTACAACTCAAATGATGAATAGGAACTTTCCAAATTAACCAGGAAGCCTGTTGGAGATTGGGGGAGGAAGGTTCTGGTGCGGTGAGCACAGACGTGAAGACAGTCAGGCGGAACAGTGCAGGAAGAGCTAGGAGCACAGAAGAATAAGGGTTATTCAGAGACCAACAAGAATTTCATATTTCTACTGCTGTATTCTCATCCTCCAAAATGTTTATTTAATTCATTTTGTTGCTTCTCTTTATTTCCAGTACATTCTATGGTACCTGACGCATATTTGGTAAGTACTCAATATTTTACAGAATAAGCTTAAAGATCTATGAAAAGGAGGTTGAGAGTCTAAGATTCATAGAAGCGCAGTGATAATCATAATTTTCTTTTCAATGATGCTGAAACTTATCTGTACATGCTATTTCATTAGGTAAGGAAAAATGAATCAGATCAGACATTGTAACTCAGACTTCACAAAATTCACTTTCAAGTCAGAAAACCAGGGTCAGTTGGGGGAGGGGGAGTCACAGTGGCCCCCTTGACTCTGATTTTCTGCCCTATTGAACATGCTATTTTGTACACTTAGAAAATATGAAATTGCAGTGGATAGAAGTTGAAGATGTTCTGCAATCAGGATTCTGTTTTGAAAGTATTCAACAAATATTGCGCGTGTTGGGCACAGTGCTAGGTACTTGTGTGTAACGCCGACATAGACATTATTCTAATTCTTCAGGAATTGACAGTCTTTTAGCCTTCAGAAAGTAAGCAAACTATTGCAATATAGTGTGTGGCACAGATTAGAGCTGCCCCCTTCTCCTCTCTCCTGCATTCGTTCATTTTGTCCCAATGCCAGTCTTGACCCAGAACTCCACACCTCCCCAGGTTCCCCCACACCATGCTTCAGTAACTGGGAAGTCAAAGTTCAATCAGAAGGTAGTGATTTAATATGAGTTTTGACTATATACTACATCTTGTTTAGAATAATTTGATCTTGGACTCTCAAAAGGTTAACCAGCTCTAAATTTACCCTTTGTTCTCTAGCTTCTACTCTGCAAGTGAAGTATCTTTTTGCTTGCACCAACCAGATTAAAAATACAGAAAATTTTTGGATTCTGCCAAATGAATCCACTTAAACAAAAGCTTTTCATGCAATCTAGACTTCTAAGAGGATTTGGTAAAGGACAGAGAGGAGAGGCTTTACGTTTTGTACCCCAAAATAAGCCAAAGCATATAATCTTATTTCTGTTCTCCAAGACCATATTATTAATATAATAACATGAACATGGTGGGGAGGAGCTTCTCTCTCTCTCTCTCTCTCCCCCCCACCCCCAACACCTCTTTCTATCTCTTTTTCTTTCCCTTTCCTCCTGCAGTACCTAGACTTGTTGGATCATCTCTTCTTTGTTATGCAGAGCAATTCAGTCCTGAAGGAGTTTCTACTTCCAAATTTCATACTTGGTGCTCAGCAAAACAAAGGCCACCCATCCCACCTCCCTGCCCAGTTAACAGGACCAACTTTCTTTACGGGCATTTTAAAATTATGTTTCATAACACGACAATATTCTTGTGGTCCCATCAGCTACCCCAAGTCTTCCCCCAAAAGACATGCTGGTAGATTAATTGTTACAATCACATTGTAATTGTGATGTGTCATAACTGAGAAAATGCAGAGTGCAGTGAGAGAACCTATGAGGGGCATCAGACTTCCATTTCAGGTTCCTGAAAGAAGGAAGCAACAATCCCAGCTAGAACTTGGACAGGAGTAGCCAAAAGGTGGGCAAAGGGGTTGGGAGTATGGGTTGTTGGTGGGGGGAGGGGAAGAAGAGAATTGTTCACAAAAGAGGAACAAAATCTTGGTGGCAAATTAGAGATTAAAAATAAGACAGTGAGTACAGAGGGATTCATTGCTCACACAATTTCCTCTCTTGTGTCATCTCTCCTAGAACACTCATCATGTCTTCAAATACGATGCTTCAGAAAATGCTGCTGATGTTGTTATCTTTTTTAGTAGTTACCTGGATAATTATGTCTCAAAACTCCACAAAGGTAGGAACAGTTTTCTCCAGTGTGATCTGAAGCCCCCCACCCCTGTGTGACCTGCATCAAGCCAGGCCCAGTCCATCAGCCATCAGCCCCTCCTCCCCACCTCCAACCCTGCTGTCTTCTCCCTTCTCTGTCCAGCTTCTCAGAGGGACTGTGGACACCAACAACCTCCTCTTCCTCATTTCCCACTCATCCTGCATCCATTCCCATCAGGATTCTACCTCCCGCATACTCCCAAAACAGCCCTTGTTAAAGCTACCAACTTCCTTGTCACTAAATCCAGGTGCAAATGTTACCTGACCATGTACACAGTTTGTCATTTGGCCTTTCTGTCTATGATTTCTTTTTTCAAGCAAAAGTTATTTTTTTAGTAATCCACTTTCTCTTATTGTTTATGGGTGTCAAGTCATTGTTAGAAAAGTTTTTCCGGCCAGGCACGGTGGCTCACGCCTGTAATCCTAGCACTCTGGGAGGCCGAGGCAGGAGGATCGCTCGAGGTCAGGAGTTCGAAACCAGCCTGAGCAAGAGCAAGACCCCATCTCTACTAAAAATAGAAAGAAATTAATTGGCCAACTAAAAATATATAGGAAAAATTAGCCGGGCATGGTGACGCATGCCTGTGGTCCCAGCTACTTGGGAGGCTGAGGCAGAAGGATCGCTTGAGTCCAGGAGTTTGAGGTTGCTGTGAGCTAGGCTGACGCCACAGCACTCTAGCCCGGGCAAGAGTGAGACTCTGTCTCAAAAAAAAAAAATAAAAATAAAATAAAAGTTTTTCCCACTCTAAAGTTACATAAAAATTCATCCATATTTTTTTTACTAGTATAGTTCCATTGTCTATAAATACCTGATCCACTTGGAATTCATGCTGTTGAATAGTATGAAGATCTAATTTAACTTTTTCCATATAGCTGTCCAGTTATCCTGATCTTCTTATTAAAAATTCCATCCAATATCCCCACTGATTTTGACTGCTGCCTCTATAGCATACTAAATTTGTATGTATAATAATAAGGTCTGTTTCTGATTTTCAATTCTGTTCCACTGTCTTTTTATTCATGTGCCAATACCATGCTATTTTAATTATAGATTTTACAAGTAAGTTTTAATATCTAGTAGAGCTAATCCTACCCATACCCAGGACCCTGCTTTTTTTATCCTCCAAACATTTTCTAACTATTCATTCTCATTTATCTTTTCAAGCGTACTTTCCTAAATTGACCTGTCTGGTCCAGAAAATATTGGGGATATTTTTATTGTGATTTCATCAAATGTATAAATTAACACTTGGAAGACTAAATAGATTCTTTATGATGTTAAGGTTTTTTATCCAAGAACATGGTTTCCATTCCATTTGCTCAATTTTGTTTTCTTCAGTAGTGTTCTGTGAATTTTTCTCACATAATTCTTGGACACTCATTTTCAATTTATACCTAAGGATTTTATTATCATTTCGCTACTATATATCAGATTAGTCTTTTCCATTTATTCTCTCTGGTTTTTGTCTGTATACACAAAGGCTATTGATTTTTATACATTAATTTTATTACCTACTATCTTACTAAATTATTTTATTGTTTATAGCCATTTTTACACTGATACTTTAGGGTTTTCCAGATAAATAACCATTGCATCTGAAAATAAAGATTGTTTTAACTTCCTGTTCAAGTCCAGTGTCTCTAAATTGCTTTCTCTCATCTAAAGTATATATTAATACTTTATGTGAAGAAAAGATCCATACTTTTTTTGTTGAATGTTTTTAACATGAATCTGTGCTAATATTGTCAAAGTTCTTTTGTGCATACATGGAGATAATCACATGATTTTTCTCATTAGCTGTACTAATATGATAAATTATATTAAAAACTGAAACAAATTTGTATTCTTGGTACAAAACTCTCTGGGTCATGAAATATTCCTTTTTTCTAATGTTCATTTGGATTGTGTTTGCTAACATTTTAAGATTTTGCCTCAATATTCATGAATCTATAGTTTCTATAGTTTTCTCTGGTATAATCTTTATCAGGTTTTGGAAAATACATTATATTTACTTCATAAAATCAATTTGGAAGTTTTTTGTTTATTTTCTTGTTTGTAGTACATCGAAGTTGCTTAAGTAATGTTGTTAGGATTGACTGATCTTTAAAGTTTAGTAGAATTCCACCAATCTGGCTTTGTGCTTTTCAGTAGGAGTGTGCTATTATTTTTTCACTATTTTTTATGCCACTCAGGTAAATTTTGATAGGTTGTATTTTCTGAATTAATCATTTTATCTAGATTCTTATATGTATTTGCTTGAAATTTTAAAAATTCATCTCATTACTTTTTAAATTTTCTGTTGTCATATTTTCCTCATAAGATTTCTAATTTTGTATATTTGTGTTTCCTCCCTTTTGTTTTGATTAGATTCACTGGTGGCTTGTTTATTTTTGATTAAAAAAACCCTGACTTTTTATTTGTTCTACTATTTTTCTATACTTTAATGCATTACTTTTGCTTTTACCTTCATATCAATTCCTCCCTTCTGCTTTCTTTTGACTTACTCTGTTTTCCTTTTTCTAACTTTTTAGCTAGGTGTTAGCTCATTTATTTTTTTCTCCTTAATCACATAGGTAGCTAATACTATAAATTTTTACCTGATAATTATTTTAGCTATATCTCATAGATTCTAATATAACATGTGTTCATCATGGTTACGTTCACAATACACTATAATTTCATTTTGTATTTTTCTTTGACTCAAGAGTTGTTTTAAAACTTTTTAATTTCAGAGCAGAATGGTATTGGGGGGGTTGAATAAATTTCTACTACATATCTGCATTATACTCAAAGAATGCTGTTTTGATTATTATTTCTATTAATTAGCATTTATTGATGTCTTCTTTGTGACCAAAGATATACACAATATTTGTAAAGTTTTATATGTTCTTGAAATGAAGGTATATTCTCTATTACTGGAATTCAGAGTTCAGTATATGTCTACAAGATCTTTCTTTATTGTTATTAGTTATTTTATAACCTTACTAATTTTTTGTCCATATGATATTCCTTAGATAGCTCATGTATTAAAAGTACCTATCATTAAAGTAAATTTCTCTGTCTCCTTGAATCTTTTATAGTTTCTGTTTTATGCATGTATTGCTATATTGGGTGCATAAATATTAATCAATTGTGAATTAATTATCCTTTAGCATACAAGGTGTCCTGCTTTGTCACTTACTACTTTTTGGTGTAAATGTTACTTTAGCAAATACCAAGATTACAATTCCAGCTTCCTTTCCCATTTTTTCTTTTCTTTTCTTTTCTTTTTTTTTTTAACCTGGTATATTATTGTCCAGTCTCTAATTTTCTTAAAATTTAATAAACTTTTTATTTTAGAATAGTTTCAAATTTACAGAAAAATTACAAGAATATTACAGGAAGTTCCTCTATACCCTGTACCTAATTGCCCTTATTTTTAACATTATTATATGAAGTCCATATTTTATTCAGATTTCCTTAATTTTCACCTAATGTCCTTTTTCCATGATCCCATCCAGAGTACCACATTACATGTGTCACTTCGTTTTAGGCTTCTCTCAGACTTTCTCTGTTTTTGATGACCTTGACAGTTTTAAGGAATAGTGGTCAGGTACTTTGTTGAATGTCCTTCCATTTTAGTTTTTCTCATGGTTAAATACAGCTTATAGGTTTGGGGAAGGAAGACCACAGAGGTAAAGTGGTCTTTCACTCATCACATCATATCACAAGGATGATGCTGTCAACATGACTTATCATGGATGATGTTGATCTTGATCACCTTGCCACGCTAGTGTTTGTCAGGTTTCTCCACTGTAAGATTACTCTTTCTCCTCCCAGACCCTTTTGGATACGGTACTCTTTAGAAGGAGGTCACTAGATCAATTCCACACTAAAAGATTGGGCCTTTCTGTTCCAACTCAATGAGTGAGGAGCATCCACATACACTGTTTGGAATTCTTCTGTACAGAATATTTGTCTATTATCCTCCATATATTTGTTTATCAAACATTTATTTACATCAGTGTGGACTCATGGATATTTATTATGTACTTTGGGTTAGAATCCAATAGAACATTATTTTGTTGTTCAAATTGTACCAGCTTTGGCCATTGAGAGCTCTTTCAGTTGCCTCCTGTGTTCCTTTGTTTGTTTGCTTCCTCTCAGCATTCCTTACTTTCTGGCATAAGATGCTTTAGGCTTATCTTACATATTCCTTGTCCCAGCCCTAGAGTCAGCCATATGCCCAAGGGGCCCTGGTTTCTTTTATTGGAGAATGGTATTAGAAACCAAGATATGGACACTAGCTTTGTTTGTTACTATTGGAATGTCTTTGCTTCTAGGCCCTCTCAGAAATAAAATGTCTATACTACCTAAAGTAATGCAATCCCTATCAAAATACAATATCATTTTTCACAAATCTAGCAAAATAATTATGTGCTTCATATGGAAACAGAGAAGACCCCGTATAGCCAAAGCAATCTTAAGAAACAGCACAGTATTGGCACAAGAACAGAGACATAGACCATTGGAACAAAACTGAGAATCCAAATATAAAATCATCCTCATATTGTCATCTGATCTTTGCCAAACCAGACAAAAATATACACTGGGAAAAAGAATCCCTATTCGATAAATGGTGCTGGGAAAATTGGATAGCCACATGCAGAATAATGAGACTAGATCCACACCTCTCATAAAAATCAACTCATGATGAATAACATACTTAAACATAAGACATGATACCATAAGAATTCTAGAAGAAAATGTCAAGGAGACTCTTACAGATGTCAGCTTAGGCAAAGAATTTATGAAGAAGACCCCAAAGGCAATCACAACAGCAACAAAAATAAATAAATGGGACCTGATCAAATTAAAAAGCTACTAAACAGCCAAGGAAACTATCATTAGAGCAAATAGTCAACCTACAGAATGGGAGAAAATATTTGCAAGCTACACATATGATAAAGGGCTGATAACTAGAATCTATACAGAACTTAGGAAAATCAACAAGAAAATCAAACAACTCCATTAAAAAGTGGGGAAAGGACATGAACAGAAACTTTCAAAAAGAAGACAGAATAATAGTCAACAAACATAAAAAACTGCTCAACATCTCTAATCATCAGGGAAATGAAAATCAAACCACAATGCAATATCACTTAACTCCAGTGAGAACTGCTTTTGTCAAAAAATCCCAAAACAACAAATGTTGGCATGGATGCGGAGAGATAGGAACACTCATACACTGCTGATGAGACTGTAAATTAGTACCCAACCTCTATGGAAAGTAATATGGAGATACCTCAAAGAAGTAAAAATAGAACTACCATTTGATCCAGCAATCCCACTACTGGGCATCTATCCAAAGGAAAAAAAGTCATTCTATAATAAAGACATTTGCACTAAAATGTTTATAGCAGCACAATTCACAATTGCAAAGATGTGGAAACAACCCAAGTGCCCATCAATACCTGAGTGGATTAATAAAATGTGGTCTATGTATACCAAGGAGTACTACTCAGCCACAAAAAACAATGGTGAGCTAGCACCTCTCGCATTATCCTGGATGGAGCTAGAGCCCATATCTTCTAAGTGAAGTAACACAAGAGTGGAAAAACAAGCACCACATGTACTCACCATCAAATCGGTACTGATTAACACTTGTGTGCACATATGGAAGTAATATTCACCGGGTGCCAGGCAGGTGGGTGGGGTGGAGAGGATGGGTAAATTCACAACTAATGGGTGCAGAGTGCATTGTCTGGGAGACTGGCACGCTTGTAGCTCTGGCTTGTGTAGTGCAAAGGCAATATATGAAACCAAAATGTTTGTACTCCCATAATATTCAGAAATTTAAAAATAGAAAAAGGAAAAGAAATATATGTGTGATACTATTAAATATTTCCTATTGTACAAATTAAGGTTTTTTAATATTTTCCAGAGATATATAAAAAGGTTCTAATTTGGGATGTTATTTATTTGCATCTCTCTCTATTTCTTGGTTGGCTTTGCCAAAGATTTGTCTTTTGGCTTTGCCAAAGTTTTTTCAAAGATTCAACTTGGGTTCTATTCATCTGTATTTTAAATGATATCTCATTTCCTTATTTCTTGTCTCTTTTGGTTAATTCTGCCACTTTGTTACCAATCACTAGGGTTTTATTGATGATGCTGGGGTGCAGTGCAGCCTGGCCATGCATTTTTAAAAACTTTGACATGTGTTTTAAAGTGTGAGAGCATTGGCAATCACTGGTGTATAACCCTTGTTCTCAAACCTAGCTGATCACAGGGTTGCCTGTGAGGCTTTTGGAAAACATATACTCCTGGACAACATAGTGATTACAATTCAGGTGATCTGGACCACAGCCTGAGCACATGTTTCTAGAAAAGCTTGGCAGGTGCTTCTGACTATCAACAAGGTTTGGAAACCCCCAAATTTGAATTCCCATATAACACTGGGTAGTGCTAAAAGTATATGTGACCTCTAAGGTTGTAGCAATTTCTGAAATAGAAGTTTAGAATGTCTAGGTGGTTTGGAGGGAAATGTGGAGGTGGCTAGCAGTCCAGAAAGAAAAGAAAGCATTAGTGAAGAGCAAGAGCTGAAAGAAAGGAAGGTCAACTCCTAAAAATAAAACAGTCTTATCAAAACATCGAGTGCAAGGGAGAGAGTGGCAAGAGCTAGACAGTTAAAAATAGGACACAGCCGAAAGCCATATTAAGAACAGACTGCACCCCAAGAGTTATGAGAAGTCATGGAAAGAGTGTAAGCAGGGACACAAATATGGTTTTGCTTTGAAGGACTGATTTAGCTACAGGGGAGGAAAGTAAATGAAGAGAAAGCAGAACTGTCTTCATGAAGTCTGAGGACAGCCGTCATCCTTAAGGTGACTGCTACATCCAGGACATACATGATGGTGGCTTGGACTATGAGACAGTTGGGGAGGAAAAGACTATTAGAGGAAAAAGATATACAGGGGCATAAGTAACAGAAATTAGTTATTGGAGGTCAGGTGTATACGAAAAGGAAGAGTAAATGCAATGGTACCAATTTATTACTCATTATAAGTATCCTCTGAGCTATATATTTTATATATAACATACTTATCTACAACTCTTCATGCATTTTCTGAAATATTCAGGTAAAAATAAATGTTTACATTTTATTCAAAATTGTCAGAGAGTTTAAATAATATTGATAATAATATATAAATAAATATTCAAACTCAAAATAAGTAAAAATTACTAGGAAGAGGTTCATTTCATAGTATGTCACATTTCTTGTCATTTCAGCTTTGGTCTACTCTAAACTTATCCATCTCCCTCTATCACTGGAATGCCTCCACGAAGTCCCCGTTCCCCAAAACACCAGTGAGCCCATTAAAGCCACCAACAGAGACTGAGCTGAGAATAAAGGCAATCATGGAGAAACTAGACCAGCAGATCCCGCCCAGACCTTTCGCCCATGTGAACACCACCACCAGCGCCGCACACAGCACAGCCACCATCCTCAATCCTCGACACACCTACTGCATAGGGGACCAGCTAGACGTCCTGCTGGAGGCCAGGGACCACTTGGGACGCAGGAAGCAATATGGCGGGGATTTCCTGAGGGCCAGGATGTCCTTCCCAGCCCTGAAAGCAGGCGCTTCAGGAAAGGTGACTGACTTCAACAATGGCACCTACCTTGTCAGCTTCACTCTGTTCTGGGAGGGCCAGGTCTCCCTGTCTCTCCTGCTCATCCACCCCAGCGAAGGGGTGTCGGCTCTCTGGAGGGCAAGGAACCAAGGCTACGACAAAATTATTTTCAAAGGTAAATTTGTTAATGTGACCTCCCATGTCTTCACTGAATGTGGCCTGACCCTAAATTCAAATGCTGAACTCTGTAAATACCTGGACGATAGAGACGAAGAAGCCTTCTACTGTGTGAAGCCTCAACACTTGCCCTGTGAGGCCCTGACCCACATGACCACCAGCAATCGAAACATTTCTTATCTCACTGTCCAGGAAAAAGGCCTTTTCCACAGGTAAGTATATTTTTCAATACGCTGAGAGGTACTCCCAAGTAGAGCTACACTGCGCATCTCAACACTGAGAATGACCCCCTCAGATGCCTCCCCTTACTCAGATATGTGGTGTCTTCATGGGGCCTCCTGTTCATGACTCTATGCCAAGGTTTGCATTTTCACTGAAATGTTCAATAAAAGAGGGCTGCACAAGGTGGAACTCTGTAATACACATGCCTGTTCTTCCCTGGGGTGACTGGTACTGTCAGACTCAGTCATGCCTTCTACTATAGACCTACAGATTTTATAAAACATGTTCTATGGAAAACTATTCTGCTATGTGCTCAGAGACGCTCCACTGAGAAAAGATTCCTTCATAAGTGTATGATAACATCCACGCTCCTTCACCTGCCGTATCATAGTCTGTTGATTCTCCCTCTTAAATATGCTTTGCATGCATCCATTTCTCCCCATGCCCAGTGCCGCTGTCCAAGTTCAGACCACCGTCCTCTCATCTGGATAATCTATAACAGCCTCCCAACTGGTCTCCCTCTCAGCAGTCACCTCCCCTCTAATCTATTCTCCACACTGCAGCCTAAATAAATCTTTCCAAAAAGCCAACTCCCACTGGTTATCTCCAGTTAATCTCATGATCAGATATTCCTGAGTGGAGGAGTCCCTCTGCTCGCCAGGTTGTGACCTAGTGATTCCTGGAAGCCCCTCGTTGAACAGGCCTCCACAAACCAGGTTGTAAGCATGTTTCTTCGATAAATTACAGCTGCGTAAACACCATGTCTTTCTCCCCCAGTCCCCCAAACAGATGCTCACTTTCTGGTTTCTCTGTTCTCCACTGAGCTGGAAAACACTTCACTGATTAGAATGAACCATCAGGGTCTCTTCAGAGGCCACTCTGAGGTTTGCAAAGGGTAACTATCTGCCACCACAAATCCCAGAACTGTACGCCAAGCCCTAAGGCACCTACCAGTTTCAGAGTCTTGCTCATAAGACTACCTTTCCATAAGCTTCAGGGGGTTCAGTCCATTTCCTTCTTCCTTTCCATTCTGCCAATATCCGTATTTTTCCCCCTGCAGATTTATTTTCCCTAAGCTTGATGACACAGTAGAATGCTAGGTCCTCAGCAATCCCTTTCTTAACAGTTTTCAAAGTCAAGCTTAGAGTTGTTTTTTTCCTTAAGCTTTCAAAAAGTATGCTAAGAGGACATAAGAGTGGTTGGCAAATATGGAAAAATAACAGGCATTCCAGAATCTCACCTTGTTATCCAAGTTTGGGCTCTTAATCTATAATCCATGAGTCCTTTCTGAGTTAGTAAAAGCACAGTTGGGTTTCTGTTCCTTTCTTTTTACCTCTGATGGTACAGCTTACCAAATCTCTTCCTACCCACCAACCATACTTAGCCTAAATCCAAGTAAGGATAAAAACATGCTGATTCTTTCCCTTCTCGGGATTGGACCTGAAGAGACATCCATAGTAGAGAATCAGGTACCATTTATACCTGTTGTGCCTGGCACCTGGGCCCCCATTCTCCCCATAACCCCTTTCTGCCTTCCTCCCCTTACATACACACACACGCACACACACACACACACACACACACAAACACAGGTGTGAGACAAAGAGTGAGTCAAAGGGAGGGTGAGAGCTTTCAAGCAGGAGGAGTTGAGTGGTCTTTCATCAATTGGAGGAAAGAAATGCAGTGTACGTTTATTCATACATCCCATTGAACATTACTTTCTGCCCGCCACTTTGATAGATATTAAGAATACAGCAGCGGGCCAGGCAAATGCATTCCCTTCCTTCACAAAGTGTAAAATCTTCAGAAAGCAAGTTTGTGGGAAAAATTGAAGGTAACCCTAGCAGGAAATGTGGATAAAGAGGGAAGCAGAGGCCCTGCGATAAGAGGTCTACATGCCACACTAAGGAGCCTGAACTCCTTAGATAAGTGACAGGGAGATGGTCAAAGGTTTCAGACAGTAATGCACTTGTAGTTGCAATTAGAAAGGACACCCTGGCAGTTGTGTTGAAGAATTCAGGTGGGATGAAACTCAGACAGGCTGGCCAATTAGAGACTCACAGTACTCCAAGAAAATATTCTACAAACTTGAATGGGTGCTGTGGAAGCAGAAAGAGAGAAGACAACTTGAAAATTGTAAAACATTTTTAATCTGAAATTTCAGGACACACTGATTGCATGTGGCAGATGAGGAGAGCTGCTGATTTCAGGTGCTCTCAGCAGGGTAGAAAGTCTGCCAAAATCCTAATTCACTTAAAATGTTCAACATATATCTAAAACTTGCAAAAATAGTAACTTTCAGTTATATAAAATTTAAAATTATCCTTTACTCACAAGCAGGTGATTCATGTTACCTGTGTTACGTGTACAGACAGTAGCTAATTTATTGTCCTATTTTTTGAAGGTCCAAAGTGGGAGTTGAAATGATGAAAGACCTAAAACACATCGATGTCTCCCAATGTAACAGTAAGTCTGCTCTGTCCTGTGGTAGGTGCTGCTTGGTACGTGTATTATGCAGAGGAAATCTTACCAGCATTAACCCTAGCAACTGTGGTTTTCCTGGAACACAAAACTTAGCAGGTGTCTATGGTGTCAATCATGTTGGACTTCAAAGAGAGAAATTCACTGAAGGAAATTGTTTCTAACTCTCTTTATAACAGATTTATCTTGATTTATCCAAGAGCAGAAATATGTAGGAGTATCCTACATTCACATTTAAACCTGGGGATTCATCTCCCTAGGGTCTGAGGCACTGTGCGAATGTCTTTGATAGATACCCATAGCTTCAGGGTGGGAACATTTTGGTTTTAGTTTCCCAATTCTCTGTTGGCATAACCTCCCAAATTTTATTTGATGCACTTACCAATGTTATGTGGTTTCCATCTTATTAAATGTTTTAGTGACAAACCCAAAGCTACATTAACCCATGAAAGAGTTTTTATACTACCGTAGCTTTAAAATACCTTCCTATAAAGTCTAACTTAGTTTACCAATAACACTCATTTTGAGAGCTACTCTAACTTATAATGATTTATTGCCACTATTTATTCATTTATTCAGCAAACATTTGCTGAGGGTCTGATCGATGAGAAACATTATGGGCAAATAGAGAAAAATAAATGCGCGGTAAGCTCGCAGTCTGGAACACATTCAACGTACCCAGTCCATGAAGACAGTAAAAAGGCAAAGGGCTTATGTTAAAGTCGGTATTTGACTGTGCCCTGAGGGATATCTGTAGTCAGAGAATGAGAAAGGGAAATCCCATAAAGATCACGGGTAGTGTTGTCAGACTTAAGGAAATAATGATACAGAGAATCAGTTAAATTTGAGTAACTTCTAACTGCCTTTGTTATACACAATGAGATAAGGGCAGACATTGTAGGAAACATACTTACACTAAAAAATTATTCCCTATTAGAAGTAATTCAAATTTAATATGGTGTCCTGTATTTTTTTTTTTTACCTGATAACTCTTTTTATCTGGTAATTCTAGTCATGAGCAAAATTATCACAGACTTATTCAGTAGACCGATCGGGTAAGCATATGGTGGAATGGAGTAAAGGATGAATCTAGAAAGAGGAAGACACTAGATCATGGAGGTCTTCAAGTGCTATGCTGAGGATTTCCATGTTTAGTCGGGAAGCTTTTGAAAGCCACAGAAACCAACTGAGGAATAGAGTGATAAGATCCACTTTGTGCTTTAACAAACTAAATCACAATTTAACAAAATGCATGGTCTATAGAAAGGCAACTTAAAATGTCACTAAGAGATACAAGATAAAATGTATATAAATAGAAGAAAAAACACTGTTTGTGGATGGGATGACTTCATATGAGAAAGAATGTCAGTTGTCTCTGTATTATTTTCTTATTGCTGCTGTAATAAAGTAGCTTAAAACAACAAAACTGCATAATCTTACAGTTCTGTAGTTCAGAAGTCCAACATCTGGTTCAAAGAGCTAAAACATTTTAAGAGGCTCTAGGGGCCATGACTAAATTTTTTCCAGGAGTGTGAATAGAAGGGATATGGGAAACTTCTAGGTCATGCCTTTAAAAGCAACACAACTGGCTCTTCCATTTCATCCTCCCCTTCCTACTAGCTGAATGATAGATAAAAAGTGAGAAAGGAAAGACCCAGGTTAGACTGTGAGATTGAAGCCACGTGTTAAGAATGGCAGCGCAGGCCAGACACATGGCTCATGCCTGTAATCCCAGCACTTCGGGAGGCCAAGATGGGAGGATCGCTTGAGGCCAGGAGTTTGAGACCAAACTGGAAATACAGCAAGACCCTTTCTCTACAAAAAATACAAAAATTAGCCAAGCATAGTGGTATATACCTGTAGTCCCAGCTACTTGGGAGGCTGGGGTAGGAGGCTAGCTTGAACCCAAGAGTTGGAGGCTGCAGTAAGCTATGATTGTACCACTGCACTCTAGCCTGGGCAACAGAGGGAGAGCCTGTCTCTAAAAATAATAATAACAATAAAAAGAACGGCAGAACAACAAGATAGGAGGATTAAGAGTCCCTGACACCAGGCAATATCATATTAGCCCTGGCCTGTTCACTCTAGGTCTATTATTCAAGGGAAGAAATACATTTCTATTGTTAATTCATTATTATTTTGGCCTTTCTTATAGCATACAAACTTGTTTCCTATCTAATACGGAATGTGGTGTCAGTACAGAAGTGCTGATGTAACAGAACTGAAACAGGAGGCATTTGGCTCAGTGATGGGGTAGCACACGGAAAGTGGCAAGGAAGCAGGACGGGGAAAATCTGATGATCTTTGTGATGGCACAGCAAAACATCTGGGGCACGGCTACTGTGGTACCTGGGAAGGCAGACCATGTACCAACAGAGCCTGTAATGCTAGTGGAACTTGCTGGAACATCTCAGAAGATGGGTCTGTATTAGACGTTGCAGGTTGCTTTTAGCAACGTCCTATTTAAAAAATGAAAACATTAAGTCAAGCTAGCTATTTTATACTGTTTGAAGTTTTTTTTAAATGTGTACACATTATTATATTTTAGGCCATTTTTTAAACCTGGAAAAATTAAGATTATTCCTTCATTAATGGAACAAAGGTAAGTGATTTGATACAAGGACACCAATTAGCAGGTCACTAATACCATTCAGGTTAGAATGATAGCACCCAAGTCAGCACAGAATCAGTAGGGATGGCAAAGAAAGGACAGAACATCAAGACTTAGCTAATGACCCAACGTGGGAGAAAATTAATAGCAAGGAGGCAAGATGACTCAAAATCTCTCAAAGGAATGAGTAGAAGTGCCTAAAACAAAGCTGATGATCACAGAAACGCACTAGGAAAGCAGTATTAATAGGAATTGGGATTTAGAGGAAGGGATAAAGTGATCAACAAAGGGCAGGACCAAGAAAGAAGGCTGGATATTTAACTTGTGCCAATAAAACCACTTACCACACGTATCTC
Source organism: Lepilemur ruficaudatus (assembly GCA_963574885.1). Lineage (NCBI taxonomy): Eukaryota > Metazoa > Chordata > Mammalia > Primates > Lepilemuridae > Lepilemur > Lepilemur ruficaudatus. The sequence goes on from CAUYRT010042010.1 coordinate 17,461, forward strand.
TGTTACCAGAGAGTGAAAAGATGACAGCGAAATGCCAAGTTGGGATGAAGACTCCTTTCCCCAGCGGTTATACTTTACAAGGAAGGTGGATAACAACATTCTGCAACCAGAGTCAGTTAGATACTATTAAGATAAATGACTGTTTAAAAGGAAAACTCATTTACCTCCTGGGAGACTCCACACTGCGACAGTGGATCTACTACTTACCCAAAGTTGTAAAAAGTATCTAGTTATTTTATATTATTTTAGAAATTCAGACTGATACTTCTAATGATACTTTTAATTCTCTCCTTTGAGCTGTTTTTGACTTCACTTACCTTTCTGAATTTGAGCCTTTTAATTTAAAATATATTTTATTCCCTGTTTCATGAGAAATGTTCCTCTTTAAAAATTCCAATAAAACTTCTACACTTTGATTGACATTTCACATATGAACTGGTAATCTACCCTAAAGGGTAGGCATGCTCCAGTCAGAAATAATCTAGGTGGGTAATCTAGGTGGGTGAGTATTTTAAATGATAGGATATTCTTTTTTAAAAAATATTAGTAATCATTACCTTCTAGTAAAAGACCTATTTATTTTTTACCAGCACTAAAACTTTTTGATCTTCATGAAACCGGAATTTTTAAGAAACATGTGCTTCTGGACGCAGAAAGACACACTCAGATTCAATGGAAAAAACACAGCCATCCTTTTGTCACTCTTCAGCTCTACTCTCTGATAGATGATGATTATATGCAACGGGAAATTGACCGGCTACCAGGTGACAAAAACACAGCCATTGTCATCACCATGGGCCAGCACTTTAGACCCTTCCCCATTGACATCTTCCTTCGTAGGGCCTTCAGTGTCCGAAAGGCTATTGAACGACTATTCCTAAGAAGCCCGGCTACGAAAGTGATCATTAAGACAGAAAACATCAGGGAGATGCACTTAGACACGGAGAGGTTGGGAGACTTCCATGGTTACATTCAATATCTCACCATGAAGGATATTTTCAAAGATCTCAATGTGGGTGTCATTGATGCCTGGGACATGACTATTGCATATGGCACCAATAACGTCCACCCACCTGATCATGTGATTGGAAATCAAATTAATATGTTCTTAAACTACATTTGCTAAAGCACGAATACTATACAAAATCACTAGGAATGGATCTCTGCAAATAATCCCACATGCGTTTTCAAGTAAGTTTTATTCATTTTTAGAAACTAAGAGAATCAAATTGAAAAGAGACACTTAAGGACAATGACAACTACTATGGGATGCAAAGCCAAGAGAATCAAACATGAAGAATGATCATACTATGTCTGGAAGTTGTCTATGAGCAATAATGAATATTTTTATTTTTTAGGCAAGTTTGGGTCACAATTTCTGATGCTTGTGGCAGAAAGCATCCTACCTGATACTTTAGTAGGATAAAAGAAAGTAAATATATCATCATTGTGTTCTAAAACAGGGGTCACCTAACTTTTTCTGTAAAGAGCTAGACAGTAAATATTTTAGGCTTTGCAAGCCCTACGATCTGTTGCAACTGCTCAATTCTGCCACTATAGTACAGAAGCAGCCATAGATAACATGTAAACAAATGAGTATGTTTATGTTTTAATACAATTTATGAAATAAACTGATATTTGAATTTCATAAGTTTTATATGTCAGGAAATATTCTTCCTTTGATTTTCCTTCAACTTTTTAAAAATGCAAAATCCACTTTTAGATCACAGGCCCTAAACATGATAGACTATATTTGGCCTCTAGGCCATAGTTTTCCTGCGTCTGATTTAAAACAAAAAATTTATTAGGGGCCGGGCGCAGTGGCTCACACCTATAATCCTAGTGCTTTGGGAGGCTGAGGCAAGAGGATCACTTGAGCTCAGGAGTTTAAGACCAGCCTAAGCAAGAGTGAGACCCCGTCTCTACAAAAAATAGAAAAATTAGCCAGCCATGGTGGTGTATACCTATAGTCCCAGCTACTCAGGAGGCTGAGGCAGGAGGATCGCTTGAGACTAGAAGTTTGAGGTTGCAGTGAGCTATGATACTGCCACTGCGCTCTAGCCAGGGTGATAGTGTGAGACCCTGTCTCAAAAAAAAAAAAAAAAGAAAAGAAAAAAAATTCATTGGAGGTTGAAGGGAAAACTCATAATAAACTGGAAATGGAAGAAAACTCCCATAACTTGAGAAAATTTTTATGCCAGAAAACTACAATAAACATCACTTACTGAATGCAACATAACAGACATTTCCAAATAATGTCAAAAGCCAAACATGAATGTATATCATTGCTTCTATTCAGCAAGGAACTGGCAGTACATGTCAGAATGAAACAGAAGGAACTGTTCCTGGTTATTTGATCATTCTCTTAGAAAAAAACTTAGAAGCTAAATATAAATTTAGAAGGTGGCCTAACATAAGCTCAACATACAAAAATTAATAGCTTTCCTCACAGTAGAAATAGATAATTAGACAATACAATTAAAATGGCATGGTATCTCTGCATCTAGATCATGCACATCTTCCATTATATTTAATCCTCGAAATTTGCTAGTTTTTGACCTATTGTAAATGTATTTCTTAAATATTCACTATTGTAAATATTTTTCTACACATACAATATGTTTAGAAATGTGCACAAAATGTTAAAATATAGCTCAGTGAACTATGAAAAGCAAATACCCAAGTAACCCAATGGTTAGGAACAAATATAACAAAAGATGTATCAGATCTCTATAGATGCACACACACATAAACACACACACACACAATCTGGTCAGGTTTTTATTGGAATTGTGCTGAGACTGTAGGACTATTTAATCTTTTTATTTGTGGGTTGTGTGTGTGTGTAATTTGGCAATATGATTCTAAAATTTCTAAGAAAATGCAAAGGGCCAAAATAATCAAGACACTTCTGAAAAAGAAGAGTTTGAGGAATACACGTTTTCATAAATCAAGACTTATTTTAAAGCTATAGACTTATGACAATGTGGCACTGATGTAAAGAGAAACCAAAGACAAATGAAACAGAATAAAGAGGACAGAAAAAGGTCCTGCACATACGGATAGTTGCTTCAAGGCAAAGCAAGCACTGCAGACAGTGAGAAAAAGGCGGTCTTTCCAATAGATAATCTGAAAAAATAGGACATCCGTGTGGAAAAATTAAATTGGATCCCTACATTATACTATTCACAAAAAACAAAATAAAATAAAGTTCAGGGAGATCATAGACCTAAATGTGAAAAGCAAAGCAAAGCAATGAAACTTCCTTTTTTTTTTTTTTTTTTTTTTTGAGACAGATTCTTGCTTTGTCACTTGGGCTAGAGTGCCGTGGCATCAGCCTAGTTCACAGCAACCTCAAGCTCCCGGGCTCAAGGGATCCTCCTGCCTCAGCCTCCTGAGTAGCTGGGATTACAGGTACACACCATCACACCTGGCTAATTTTTCTATTTTTAGTGGAGACAGGGTCTCGCTCTTGGTCCAGCTGGTCTTCAACTCCTGACCTCAAGCAGTCCTCCCGCCTCAGCCTCCCAGAATGCTAGGATTATAGGCATGAGCCACCGTGCCCAGCCAGAAGCTTCATAAAGAGCATCTTATGCATCATAAAGTGCATCTTACACTACCTGCAGTAAAGAGTCAATTTCTTTTTAATATTTAACACACTGACTGCCACACTAGAAAAAAAATTTTTTCCTTGGGGCCACAGTGTCTTATAACAAAAATAGAATTACAACTTCGAAAACAAAATGATCCTTTCTAATTTAATGAAAAATTTGTTATTTTTTATTGTTTTCTGTACATGAGATATATGCAAAAATAGTTCTTGCAGCCCCAGGGTGAAGAGACATGTGAGTTACATATGTTTGACAAGGCCCCAGGCTCAAAACTAGTGTGAGTTAAATACAACTCACATGGAAGTTAGTGTACTAAACTTTCAAAGATCCATCTATGGTACTACTGCATACAACTGGTATGCAGTTTATGCCACCTGCAACTCACCAAGTGAGTCTGACAACACCCAAACTGTCAGTGAGATGAGTCCACCAGTCACACACCTGCATATCATGGTAATGATGCATTCCAACAGAAGTTTCTAAACATTTATTCTCAATTTCTATATTTATCATGGACCATCAAAAAACAGGTCCTCAGACCATAGTTCGAGTAGCACAGTAACAAACAATTCTTAGACTGTTGAACATAATATAGAAAAATATCTTCATGACTTCATCGTAGAACATGGTTTCTTAGACTGAGTTCCAAAAGCACTAGTCATAAGGGGAAACACAGGTTAGTTTCAGTTAGTTCCTAAAAATAGGAACTGCTTATCAGAAGGTACCATTAAAAGAGTGAAAAAAAACCCCAAAAGCTATGAAAACACATTTGCAATACACAGAATAAAAGACTCTTTTCTCTGTTTCTAGACTAACATGAAATCCAGACTGATTTCATGTCTGGATTTGGACGATATTTGGACGATACTTTTTAAAATAGTTTACATACCCCACTAAACTATAAGCAAAGTCGAAAGATAAATGGCAAATAGGTAAAAAAAAATGCATGCAGCTTATATCCTACACAATAAACTAATATGCCTATTGTAGAAACAGCTCTTAAAGATTGAGAAAGAAAAAGACCCAGATAGAAAAAATAACAAAAGATATGAGTAGGCAATTCAGTAGAAGAAATAAAAATGGCCCTTAAACATAGAAAAAGAAATACATATCTAAACTTTACTGAGAGACCATTTCTCATCTATCAAACTGGCAAATATCTGAAAGTTTGAAGACATACTATGTTGATGGGTATGTGAAAAAACAGGCACGCTAAAGTATTGCTGATGAGAATTCAAAATGGTGCAGTACCTATGGAGTGAAAAACTAGCTACATATTTACCTTTCGACCTAGTGTTCCCAAAGATGCTGCTAGCAAAAATATGAAATGACTATACATGAGATTATTCATTGGAGCATGATTTGTAATAGCAAAAGACTGGAAAACAAACCAAATGTGCATCAATAGGAGCACTGGTGAAACAAATCATGATACATCCTCCCTCCCCCAAAAAATACAATGCAGCTATAAAAATAAATAGGAAGAGCTCTATCAACTGTGATGCTGTGGTCTCCAGGAGAGATTGTTAAAGCAGAAAAGAAAGCTGCAATATATAGTTGCAACCTCTTGGGTAACAAAGATGGAAGGAGATATGTGTGTGTGTGTGTATATATATATATATATATATATATTAGCTTATACTACCAACAGCAAACCCACTGAAAGATAAATCAAAAAATGAATAAAATGTCATTCATAAAAGCATGGAGAATTGAGGTATAGAAATAAGATTTCTCTTAATATACCTGTTACATAGTTTTGATTTTAGAACCACATATATGATTTACATATCCAAAAAAATTAAATCAAAAAGAAAAAAAGTAATTTCTGAAAACTAAAAATAAATAAACCTAACTGCAAATCAAGATGATGATATAAAATAATTTTTTTCTCTTTGTGGGTTTAATGGATTTAAAAACAACACTTTGACTGTATTTCCATAATAGAATATATTCTAAGGATAAATAGAACTGGAAAAAAATGTCAAGCTTCACACAATGGTCATTTTTATTAAAATTAATATTGATTGGCTTTAGTATTTTGCAAGTATTCTTTACATTTATTGGATAAAGCAAATGGTTATATTAATGACATTAGGAAATGAAATTTTTAGTATAAAAACAGATGCAAGTTAAAAAATTAAGGAAGTTTTTAAAAAACATGTTGTTAAATTGATTTGGAAATATCTGTACAAATTTATTATTCTTTCTTTTTCCAACTATGTATATTTCCTAGTTCTGTCTATTGAAAAGGGCGAGAAGCAATAGTAAACCATTAACAATAATCACTCCTAGCACTCAGATTGTGGTCTCTAAAAACCCGTCCCTCACTAAAAGAAAATGGGCATCCTTGGAGGAAAGGCTGATTCCAAGACTGGGAAAGAAAACACACATATCATGAATCTGGACATCTTGTTATGCCAGCAAGTAAATTATCAAAGACAAATGCAGTCATATCACTGAACACAGGAGGTAATCCAAAGGGATTTCTTCATTGGCCATAGATGCAACAATTTCAGCATCGAGAAGACTAATAACTGCTGTTGATCGAAATACATAATACATTAAACCCAAGAGCTCATAATAGTTCTTATTTTTATTTTTTTATGTATTTTTTATTTTTTGAGACAGAGTCTCACTCTGTTGCCCAGGCTACAGTGCCGTGGCATCAGCCTAGCTCACAGCAACCTGAGCCTCAAACTCCTGGACTCAGATGATCCTCCTGCCCCAGCCTCCCGAGTAGCTGAGACTACAGGCATGCGCCACCATGCCCGGCTAATTTTTTCTATATATTTTTAGTTGGCCAATTAATTTCTTTCTATTTTTAGTAGAGATGGGGTCTCGCTCTTGCTCAGGCTGGTTTCGAACTCCTGACCTTGAGCAATCCTCCCGCCTCCGCCTCCCAGAGTGCTAGGATTACAGGCATGAGTTACCAATTATTTTTTTTTATTGTGTTGGCTTGCCATTTCATTAATTTCTTTTCTTTTTTTTAATTTAAAAACAATTTTAAGTTGTGTTTAAAATAATAACATAAAATTTACCATCTTAACTATTTTTACTTGTTCAGTTCAGCAATATTAAGTGTGCTCACATTGTTGTGACTCCAGTGTACTTCTAACCTTAATATCAAAGGAGGGAGCTAGGAGATAGTCAGTCTCTGGTTCAGAGCAAGCTTTGCAGTTCCTCACAAAGTCATCAGAATCGTTACACAAGTGTAAATTCATTTATTCACAAGATGATAGAGCAATTATTACACTGGTATGAATCAGTGAGTCCCTGAATACTGATAAATCATATTTTTATTAATATCTTCATGTCACTCCTGTCTCAATCACATGAGATGTGCTGGGTTTGTTTCCACTGTTTTTAAATACACATAAACCCTCACTCAGGAGCAAGCCTCTTTCTCTATTCCCTAGGAGTAGTGGCATTTAGACCTATGGACGTGCAATCATATGCCTTTAACAGAAAGTTTGCATTCTCCTTTCAGTAAATGTGTTTCATTTCATTGTAGAAGATTTAAAAAATAGAAGAAAAAAAGGGAAAATATATAAATTAAAAATAAAGAAAGAAAGAAATAAAAATCTAACCACGTGAAATGAGTTACCAAGAATGTCGTCTTTCTCCCCAGCCTTTAAAAATTTTCTCTTGGAATGTCTGCTTCCATGAAAATTTTTTTTTTCTCTCAATGTATATAGGTGATGCTTCCACACATACGTTTTAGAGATATCACAGGAACCACAGAGAAACAGCCGAGAGAGACTGTCAGGTGCACCCAAAACATGTACTTTGTACCAGCAGTTCTCAAACTTCAACATGCATCACCATCACCTGGAGGGCTTGTTAAAACAGATTACTGGGCCCCACCCACCAAAATTTCTGATTTAGTTGGCCTGGGGTGGGTCTGAGAATTTGTATGTCTGACACATTCCCAGCTGACTAATGCTGCTGGTCCAGGGACCATTTAGAGAACCACTGATCCGTCTCTAACCAGGAAGGATGTGCTCTAGAGTCAGACTTACGCCATTGTCTTCATGGTTTAATAGAACAATGCCTTTTGCATTCAATTAGTAATCCTGTGACAAAAGCAGTGAATTTCCTCCAGAAACTAGATGAGAAACTTTCAGATAGTAAATAAATTTTTGAAAGATTTTTCTCATTTCCTCATTCTAACACTAGATTGAAGCTATTCCAAAGTTTTCATTCTCTATCGGAAATATTTGTAGGATACTAAATTTTTAAAATCTGTTCCCTTACTTTTTTTCTTTGATTATATGATGCATTATTACTTTTTAAATATATCTACTAGAAAATGTAATAGTATATATGTGGCTCACATTATATTTCTATTAGACAGTGCCGTTCTTGTCAGCTCCTTAATTATTCTTGGTAAGTCTTTTTTCTATTGAGAGTCAAACAGCCTTAGCCCCCTCCAAGCATTTTCCAAATATGTGAACTTATCCTACTTCTTCATATGTAGAATGGGAATAATAAGAATTCCCACTTCATAGGGTTGTTGTGAGCAGTAAAGGGGATAATGAATTTATAGTACTTAGATAGGGCTTGGAACACAGTAACGTTCAGTAACTGTTAATGATGATTGTTATTGTTATTATTATTCACTAATTCTCATGTCAATTGTTGGGCTCAGAACATCATACCCCAGAGTATGATGCCTTGGCGTGCTCGGTACTTTGAACCAAAGGAGACGGGAAGGGCCTCAGAAGCAAAGTCTCTCTGACCTTCTCCTGTCCTCCTGTCTCCTACCTCTCTTTCTCCCCTGAACCACGTCACAGCAGCAAGTCTCCTTCGCTTGGGGGGACAACTATTCACCAGAGTATTGGTGATTCTCTTCCACCCGGTCCCAAGACTTGCTGCTTCCTTTTCCTAGTAACGAACTCAAGTCCCTCCTATCAGGACAACACAGCAACCAAAACCCAACACTTGGCAAATACCTTCTATCCTCTTGCTGTTCATAATTTTCAAAAGTAATGTCTATATTTGCTGCTTCAATTTTCTACAATTCCATAGAAACTGCTCAAATGTATATCATGAATGATTATCTTCATATAAAATCCAGTGGAGCTGGGCATGGTAGCTCATGCCTGTAATCCCAGCATTTTGGGAGGCCAAGGTGGGAGGATTGCTTGAGGCCAGTAGTGGAAGACCAGCCTGGGAAACATATTGAGACCGTGTCTCTACAAAAAATTTTTAAAAATTAGCTGGATGTGGCAGCATGTACCTGTAGTCCCAGCTACTCAGGAGGCTGAGGCAGGAAGACCCCTTGAGCCCGGGAGTTTGAGGTTGCTGTGAGCTATGATGATGCCACACCACTCTAGCCCGGGCAATGGAGTGAGACTCTGTCTCTAAAAAAAAAATCAATAAGTTAATTGAATATTGTGGGATACTACAAAACCCTGTTACACAGTACATATTGCTTCCACTGGAGCTATTTGACATGCTTTTCTTAATAAGGTGATTCCTTACTATTGGCCCCAAGACCGCTAAGCCATATTGGGTGGAGCTACTCTATTTTGAATCGTACTGCCTGAGGTCTGGTTGCTACCACTGGTTGTTTCACACTGTAAAGTTATTTTGTATGATCAGCCCATGGAACAGACAATTTTTATACTCATATGTGAAAACTCCATCTGTTAGCCTACTCTGGGTAAAAAAAAGAAAAAAACAAATTATTGTCTGAACCTCAAATCAGGATGTAATAGTCCTTACATGTAATGTCATTTACTGAAAAATACTTTGGTTCAGGGAAGTTAGCAACAGTATGAACGGCAGGAAAAAAATGCATGGAAGAAAAGAGCTTTTATGTGGATTGTCAACTAATATTTTATTTATTTATTTATTTATTTATTTATTTATTTATTTATTTATTTATTTTCTGAGACAGAGTCTCACTCTGTTGCCCAGGCTAGAGTGCTGTGGCGTCAGCCCAGCTCACAGCAACCTCAAACTCCTGAGCTCAAGTGATCCTTCTGCCTCAGCCTCCCGAGTAGCTGGGACTACAGGCATGTACCCCCATGCCCGGCTAATTTTTTCTCTATACTTTTAGTTGTCCAGCTAATTTCTTTCTATTTTAGTAGAGATGTGGTCTCACTCTTGCTCAGGCTGGTCTCGAACTCCTGAGCTCAAACGATCCACCCACCTTGGCCTCCCAGAGTGCTAGGATTATAGGCATGAGCCACCGTGGGCCTGGCCTATCAGCTAATACTTTAACTCATTTCTACACTTAACTCTTTGCAAGCCCTGAAGAAGTTACATAACCTCTTGGTATTATATTCTAATTTGTTAAATGAGGATAATAATATCTGTACTAGTTACAGCACTCTGCCGTCTAGGAGATACAAATATGTGCTGACGGTTATTAAAGTTCTTGGAGAAGTGTAAAAGCCCAGAGCACAAACGGGGATGCTATTCCAGGGCTCCCCTCCAGGAATAAACTAGGTGTGGGATTTCTGAAGGATTGTCTTCACTTCCTTCTCTATTCCTTCTCAATACATACAGATATAAGACACACATGTACTCAAAAGAAAATAGAAACATTTTTGGCTTCTTACCTGATTTCCAGCACACACGTTACTTAACAGATTGCTCTTAGCTGTTCAACCTTAAATGAGGAGGAAAACAAACAGATATTATTGAAAATGTGTCCTCCAAAAAGCCAAATTTATAATATCAGTGATTTTCACACATTAAAATATCATGAGAAAGACACCAGAGAAGGGTATCATATCAGAGCTTAATTTAGAAAAGCAACATATCAGATCCTTCCAGTTTTATGAGCTGGTCTACAGCTGTCCAAACACTAACCTGATGGGAACGATCAAAACTGGCTCTGATACTGTGATATTTTAGGTTCCAGATTATGTTAAGATTTCTCTTTTATGAGCTATCTTCGTCTTTATCTGAAGCATCTTGTAGAGAATCTCATTTTGTCTCTTACTTTCCATCATCTCCCTTGTTGGATTATCTGCCTAGGTTGACAAGACCAGCAATGTTTTCCATAGCAAATATTCAAGTTGTTTATGCTATGCATTGATGGGCCCATGGAATAAGTAGCAGAGACTGCTAATGAATGTGACAATCCAAGGAAAATATTAAGTTAAATAGAATAATTTCAAAGAACTTCTCATTCTTTTACATCAAGTTCTTCAATAGGCATCAACACAGAATGGAATAAGAGGTTCTTTAGCAAGTAGGAAGCAAGCAAGCAAACAAACAAAAAAAACCCACAAAAAAACCCCTCCAACTTGGGTCCCCAAACCCATTCTCTTAAAATTCAGGAGAGCAGACAGTTGATTAAATAATTGATCTTGGGACAGCGGGCACTCTGAAGGTATCAGTTCTAATAGGTTGCATCTCATAAAGTACATTATGGTAGCTGTAAGAAAATACCATAAACTAGGTGACTTATAAACAACAGAAATTTATTTCTCAGAGTTCTAGAGGCTGAGAAGTCCTAGATCAAAGCACCAGCAGATTCAATGTCTGGTGAGAGGCCTCTTCCTCGTTCATAGCCTGCCATCTTTTTGCTGTAATCTCGTATGTTGGAGGGGATCTCTTTTATAATGGCGCTAATCACATTCATGAAGGCACTTCCCTTAAGACTTAATCACCTCCAAGAGGCCCATCTCTTAATACCATCACCTTGGGAGTTAGGATTTCATCATATGAATTTGGGGCTGATATAAACATTCAGTTAATTGCAGGCATCTTTAATGATTATTATTATTATTATTATTATTGAGACAGAGTCTCACTCTGTTGCCCAGGCTAGAGTGCTGTGGAGTCAGCCTAGCTCACAGCAACCTCAAACTCCTGGGCTCAAGTGATCCTCCCACCTCAGCCTCCCGAGTAACTGTGACTACAGCCATGTGCCACCATGCCCAGCTAATTTTTTCTATATATTTTTAGTTATCCAGCTAATTTTCTTTTAATTTTTAAGAGATGGGGTCTTGCTGTTGTGCAGGCTGGTCTCGAACTCCTGAGCTCAAACAATCCATCCGCCTCAGCCTCCCAGAGTGTTAGGATTACAGGCGTGAGCCACCACGCCCGGCCTTTAATGATTATTGAGTAGGTAAAAGTTGATCTCTGTTATCGCCTCCTGATAAACAAATTGTACCCATTGTATGTCTCCATGGTTCTAGATCTTTCTTTTTTGAGACAGGGTCCCTCTCTGTTACCCAGGGTGGAGTTCAGTAGCACAATCACAGCTCACTAAAACCTCGAACCCCAAGGCTCAAGTGATCCTCCCACCTCAGCCTCCCTAGGACTATAGGTGCATGCCACCACATTTGGCTAATTTAAGAAAAATTTTTGTAGAGATGGGATCTGACTCTGTTGCCCAGGCTGGTCACAACCTCCTGGTCTCAAGTAATCCTCCTGCCTCAGCCTCCCAAAGTGCTGGAATTACAGGCATGAGCAACTGTGCCCAACTGATAGTTCCAGATCTTTCTACTAAAGCTTTCTCCCAAGTACAATTTTCTAAACTTACCCCTTTCATTATGAGAAAAATTAAAACTGTGATATCATATTAGGAAGTCATTATTAATTTGTTAACTTTCACTTAAGTTGTAAATGAAAAATAATAGATAATATTTGATAACACTTGTTGAGACTACTGATGTCTTTTTTTTGTTTTTTTTCTTTGAGACAGAGTCTCACTCTGTTGCCCAGGCTAGAGTGCCGTGGTGTCAGCCTAGCTCACAGCAACCTCAAACTCCTGGGCTCAAGCAATCCTCCTGCCTCAGCCTCCCAAGTAGCTAGGACTACAGGCACGCACCACCGTGCCTGGCTAATTTTTTCTATATATTGTTAGTTGGCCAACTAATTTCTTTCTATTTTTTAGTAGAGATAGGGTCTCGCTCTTGCTCAGGCTGGTTTCGAACTCCTGACCTTGAGCGATCCGCCCACCTCGGCCTCCCAGAGTGCTAGGATTATAGGCATGAGCCACTGTGCCCAGCCAATACTACTGATGTCTTATCAAGGAATTTTAAATACCAACAGTAACCTGTGGAACCCTATGCAGAATGCATACCTACTGTTCCCTCTCCGACCTCATCTCGTATTTCATTCCCCTTTCCTCACTCTATTTCAGCCACACTGGATTCCTTGCTCTTTCTCACACTTTCCAGGCACACTCCCACCTCAGGGCCTTACGCATACTCTTTCCTCAAATATGAGCACAGCTCCCTTCTGGACCTTCCACGAGTCTTTACTCGAATATCACTTGAAGCCTTCCCTAGCCTTACTCAATCTGGAATTGCAAGCAACATGCTCTTCAACAACTCATCTCTACCTTCCCTACTTTATTTTCTATGTTGCATTTATTATATATTGTATATTTTACTTACTTTGTTTATTGTTCCTCCCCTAGGTAGAATACAGGGTCTACTGGGCAGAGCTTTCTGTTTGTATTGTTCTATTTCTTTTTTTCACTACTTTATCCCCAGCACCTAAAATCTCCCACACAAGGTAATTTAATAAATTAATGAATGTGGGCCGGGCACAGTGGCTCACACCTGTAATCCTAGCACTCTGGGAGGCCGAGGGGGGAGGATTGCTCAAGATCAGGAGTTCAAAACCAGCCTGAGCAAGAGTGAGACCCTGTCTTTACTAAAAATAGAAACAAATTAATTGGCCAACTAAAAATATATAGAAAAAATTGGCCGGGCATGGTGGCACATGCCTGTAGTCCCAGCTACTTGGGAGGCTGAGGCATGAGGATCACTTGAGCCCAGGAGTTTGAGGTTGCTATGAGCTAGGCTGACGCCACGGCACTCTAGCCCGGGGAACAGAGTGAGACTCTGTCTCAAAACAATAAATAAACAAATAAATACATTAATTAATCAATGTGCAGATATATTTATGTAAATTAATGTTTATATTTATTAATATTTATATGTTTAAATTTGTGGGGGGTGATACAAGGAAGATGTTCTTGAAGCTTTTACATTCCCTGCAATTGGCACTGATCACGTCAGTTCATCTATGGAAAAAATGTTTCAAGCATTTATTTATTAATTTTTTTGAGACAGAGTCTCATTGTGCTGCCCGGGCTAGAGTGCCATGGCATCAGCCTAGCTCACAGCAACCTCAAACTCCTGGGCTCAAGCGATCCTCCTGCCTCAGCCTCTTGAGTAGCTGGGACTACAAGCATGTGCCACCATGCCCGGCTAATTTTTTCTATATAGTTTTAGTTGTCCAGCTAATTTCTTTCTATTTTTAGTAAAGATGGGGTCTCGCTCTTGCTCAGGCTGGTCTCCAACTCCTGAGCTCAAACAATCCTCCCGCCTCAGCCTCCCTGAGTGCTAGAATTATAGGCGTGAGCCACCGTGCCTGGCCTCAAGCATTCATTTTATTTTTATTTTTCAATGAAGATACTGCCAATAGGCAGTATAGTGTTACGGTTAAAAGGATCAACTCTAGAACTAGGCTGTCTGGGTTTAAATCTCGGTTCTGCCACTTGTGGACTTGGGCAAGTGTGACCTGGAGCAAGTCACTCTACCTCCATCTCTGTGTGTCTTAGGATTCTTGCCTGTAAAATGGAAATAGTGAGTTAATATCTGCAAAATATGATTTCCAGAGACTAACCACATCACACAACTGCAGAATTCTTTTAAGAAATGACTCTTTTGAGTTTCTTCTATTACCAATTCATTTTGATTGTCAAACCCCGTAGAAGAAGATAAATAACGTCGACCAAGTGTTTACCAGATGCTAAGCAAAGTTCAAGTGCTTTACCCGAACTGACTCATTTGGTGCAGATTGAGAGAGGCTAAGTAACTCCCCCAAAGTCACGCAGCCAGTAGTGACAGAGTCAGGAATGGAATTTTGGCAGTGTGGCTTCAGAACCCACACTCTTCCCAATTATATCATACTGTCTCTCGGGTGCCAAAAGTTTAAGAAAAAAGTATGGGTAAAATAAAATTCAAACCAAGAAAAATTTCAATACCATGATTTTCTTTGAAACTGTGAAAGATACTTTTAACAGCATAATACTTGGTATAGTTCTTAAAAGGATAGGATCCACAATAGCTGACATTGAGAGCAGTATTATGTATGAACGACTGGAAGTAATCAGAAAGACCCAGGAGAAGCAATTTGGCAGGAGTTAGATTTAACACCGGTGCATTTCAATAACAGTATACCACTGTAATCGTTTGCATTTACATTTACATTTTTTACTTAGATCTTTTCTTTCTCTCCTTCCTTTGGTAATTTAAGAAGGCATCTGAGTCAGCTAAGGACAGTTCGGGGCAGGAAGACCATAAAAATATTGGCTCAGGCCAGGCGCAGTGGCTCACGCCTGTAATCCTAGCACTCTGGGAGGCTGAGGCGGGAGGATCGCTCAAGGTCAGGAGTTCGAAACCAGCCTGAGCAAGAGCGAGACCCCCGTCTCTACTAAAAATAGAAAGAAATTAGCTGGACAACTAAAACTATATAGAAAAAATTAGGCTGTCATGGTGGTGCATGCCTGTAGTCCAGCTACTCGGGAGGCTGAGGCAGGAGGATCGCTTGAGCCCAGGAGTTTGAGGTTGCTGTGAGCTAGGCTGATGCCATGGCACTCTAGCCCGGGCAACAGAATGAGACTCTGTATCAAAAAAAAAAAAAATATTGGCTAAAACTTATATAGGACCTCTAGTTTAGTTAGAATTTTACATACCTTGTATTTGAACATTTTCAGCATCGTAGACTTTTACTGCCCATAAGGAAAGGTTAATAAGACAGTGTATTGGCCTGAACACAGTGTGGGGAGATGGAGATTGCGCTTCTCAATTCGATTCTGGTTGTAATACAGCATTTTCCCAGTAGGTGGCATAAGATCCGGCTGTCATCCCTGGATTCTTTCCCTTTGCCCCACAGTGAATTCCCACAGGAAGACTCTATACACTAGTGCTGAATGGCCTCAATTGCCATCTTTTAATGAGTCCTTCATACTTATTATTGTTGTGTGTGTGTGTGTGTGTGTGTGTGTGTGTGTTTTGTAGAGATGGGGTCTGGCTATGTTGCTCAGAGTGCTCTCCAGCTCCTGGTCTCAAGCCACGCTCCGACCTAACCTCCCAAAGTGCTGGGATTACGTGCTCGAGCCACCACACCCGGCCGATCACATTTCTCTTCAAATTATTGTCAAGACAATGATTCAGCAGGGTCCCGTCTGGCCCTAACCTTATTTCCCCAGGCCACTCAGACTGTGGTCCATGGACCAGTAGCCTGAATATCACCGAATCGCAGACCTACTGCCGGACCTATTGAATCAGAATCTGCATCTTAACAAGATCCTCCGGGGATTTGCATGCACATTAAGATTTGCGAAGCGCTGCTGTACAGCATTCCAGGCAGGCATTTAGCTGACATTGAGAGCAATAGTATGAACCACTGGAAGTAAGCAGAAGGACCCAGCAGAAGCAATTTGGCAGGAGTTAGATTTAACACCGGTGCATTTCAATAACAGTATACCAGTGTAATCATTTGCAGTTACATTTACATTTTTTATTCAGATCCTTTCTTCCTCTCCTTCCTTTGGTAATTTAAGAAGGCATCTGAGCCAGCTAAGGACAGTTCAGTGCAAGAAGACCATAAAAATATTGGCTTACCAATATTTAGGTTTAGCTTACCTAAACCTGGCTCGGGCTGTTTTCAAATGGAACCTGAAGAAACTGACGTATCAGTTAGATTAGAACTCCGCTATGGCTCCAAGGAGGTCTCTTCATCTGAATTCTTAAGTGTGAACAGGAAGGCAAAGCTTTATTTTCCCAAATTATCAGATAGGGCCCAGGATCTAGAGAAGCCAGACACAGAGCTCCTGATGTGAGGGAGGGAGGGTGGCTGGCAGATTCTTGCCCAAACTATAGGAATATATTTCCTGTTATCCCTTAAGAGCTCATTATATATTTGTTGTTATGTATCACAGGGTAGCTCCAATTCAGATCATCCTATCAAATAATGCAGCTACCCTACTCAAAACCATATCTCAGAAATGTGTTTTTGATCGCAAATAAAATCAAATTACCTCACCTTCCTTCAGTGACTACGGAGGCAGAGTCACACCTATGCTGGCTATCCCTGGTGCTTGTATTTTGAATTCCATCCTCTTGTTTTTGTTTGTTTGTTTTTAACGTTGCTGAAATTATACTGCTTTTCCTGAATCAGTGAACAAATCAAGACATAAACATGTGACAATTCAGGTTCCTCTGTTTATTTCTCTGCTATCGTAAATTCGCAAGAAACATGCGAAAGGAATTCTGGAGTGTATAAAAGCTTAGCCGTGCAGCAACATAGCCAGTCTTCCCATGCCTTCCTCCCCCAACATAAACGTGCTTTTTATTTTTTTAATTTTTTTTTCTTTTCTCTCTCCTGAATTTGATCCTCAGCGATTGCCTAGTCACTTTCTAATCATAGTATTAAATATGTAGAAACAGAGCACTGGGAGAGTTAGGCTCCACTTCTCCAGGGAATATGAAAATTCTGGACTTAAGGACACTGGAAAATACAGTCTGCATGAAGGTTTCTCAACAGCAGCTCTACTGACACACGGATGGATCATTCTTTGTGGAGGGAGGGGGCTGTCCGGGCGTTGCAGGTGGATAGCAGCATCGCCGGCGTCTGCCCACTAGATGGCAGCAGCACTCCCTTGGTTGTAACATCGGACAATGCCTCCACACCTTGCCGAATGTCCCCTGGGATTGGGGGACACAATTGCCCCTAGTTGAGAACTACTCTGTGTTTATCATCCGTCTGAGCGCACCATATACTGCTCTCAACACCATGTCGATTCTGCCTTTTCAGTTTGAGAGAGAGTGGGAGTAAAAAGGATGATGTGAAGATTGTAAGAATGTTCAGGGGTTGACGTATATGAACTACCTGCGAGGTTTTCCCTAGGATCACCCTTGAGAAGGAAACGGGGACGTGAAACTTCAAGTAGTAACGTCTTTACAGATAATGGCAGAGAATCTAGGGCAGGTCTCTAACCTTGATCACATGTTAGAATCACCTGGGGAATGTCTATGTGTGTACACTCATATATCCACACATACAGCATTTATTTATTTTCTCTGCCTAGACCAGGGGTGGGGAACTTGCAGCCGTAAGGCCACATGTGGCTTTCTAGGTCCTTAAGTGCAGCCTTTTGACTGAATCCAAATTTTACAGAACAAATCCTTTTATTTTTATTAATACATGTTTGTCTTTTATATTTTTATTTTATTTTATTTTATGTTATTTTATTTTATTTTATTTTTTTGAGACAGAGTCTCACTGTGTTGCCCGGGCTAGAGTGCTGTGGCATCAGCCTAGCTCACAGCAACCTCCAACTCCTGGGCTCAAGCAATCCTTCTGCCTCAGCCTCCCGAGTAGCTGGGACCACAGGCATGTGCCACCATGCCCGGCTAATTTTTTACATATATTTTTTTTTAGTTGGTCAATTAATTTCTTTCTATTTTATAGTAGAGACGGGGTCTCACTCTGGCTGGTCTCGAACTCCTGACCTTGAGCGATCCACCCGCCTCGGCCTCCCAGAGTGCTAAGATTACAGGCGTGAGCCACCGCGCCCGGCCTATATTTTTATTTTTAAAAGGAATGGATTGGCCCGGTGTGGTGGCTCACGCCTGTAATCCTAACACTCTGGGAGGCCCAGGCGGGTGGATTGCTCAAGATTGGGAGTTCAAGACCAGCCTGAGCAAGAGTGAGATCTTGTCTCTACTAAAAATACAAAGAAATTAATTGGCCAACTAAAAATATATAGAAAAAAAATTAGTCGGGCATGGTGGCGCATGCCTGTAGTCCCAGGTACTCAGGAGGCTGAGGCAGGAGGATTGCTTGAGCCCAGGAGTTGGAGGTTGCTGTGAGCTAGGCTGACGCCATGGCACTCTAGCCCGGGCAATAGAGTGAGACTGTGTTTCAAAAAGACAAATAAATAAATAAAAACAAAGTGCTGGTTTTGAGCTCATTTCTGCTAGTAAATGATTTAAAATCTAATAAATGATGATGCTGACAGTGATGGTGATGCTGATTGCCATCTCTTAACTCAGAAATCTCCTTCCTGTCAATTTCATTCTTCAATCTCCTGCTAGTCTCCTAATTGAGGAATGTAATGTGTTAATAAGTTGCATTTAAGGGTGAACCAAACAGTGAAAACAGTGAGAGAAAAACTGTCCATATTAGTATCTGAGAACACTAGACTTCATTGTTTGGGTACTATTTTGAATATGGAAAATTATCACCTGTGGCTCTTATGTAAAGAAAGAAAATATGTGTTGGTATGGAAATTGCTAGCTAAATCATTTGAATAATTATAGTTATGAATTCATAAAGACCAATATGGCCCTGTCCTACAGTAGAACTGATTTTTTTTTTTGAGACAGAGTCCCACTCTCTTGCCTGGGCTAGAGTGCCGTGGCATCAGCCTAGCGCACAGCAACCTCAAACTCCTGGGCCCAAGCGATCCTTCTGCCTCAGCCTCCTGAGTAGCTGGGACTACAGGCATGCATCACCATGCCCGGCTAGTTTTTTTTTTTATCCTATATATTTTTAGTTGGCCAATTAATTTGTTTCTATTTTCAGTAAAGACAGGGTCTCACTCTTGCTCAGGCTGGTTTTGAACTCCTGACCTTGAGCAATCCTCTTGCCCGGCCTCCCAGAGTGCTAGGATTACAGGTGTGAGCCACTGCGCCCGGCCGGGAGTTCTTTTAAGATCTTCATAGAACTGGTAAAATGGTAAATGACAGTTTACTTAGATTTCTGACTGGTGTCTTCAAGCATTTGTTAGGTTAGTCACATGC
Organism: Lepilemur ruficaudatus; assembly: GCA_963574885.1. Taxonomy (NCBI): domain Eukaryota; kingdom Metazoa; phylum Chordata; class Mammalia; order Primates; family Lepilemuridae; genus Lepilemur; species Lepilemur ruficaudatus. The sequence continues at coordinate 36,866 of CAUYRT010042010.1, forward strand.
CTGTGTTTTTCTCTTTTTTAGTGATGGCTCTTTCCTCCCATTAACACTTCTCACAGCTAACACAAGGGTTATGTAGTTGGCACTGTTATCTTTCTAGGGTCCTCTAGCCGTGGCAGGTCTCCTTTAGGGCCTGAGATAGTTGAAGATGTCCTGAGAGGGAGGAATAAAGTAATCGTTATATTAAAAAAAAATGTACCTTTCGAACTAGGAAAAAAATAAAGTTATCTTCAAGGGATTCTCATATCTTCTGTGGTCTCCCTATTGTTTTCATAATATGTTAAACCATATCTCTAGAATAGCATCTTACCTCAACATGTATTAAAAAGGTAACCTGAGGCACACTAAAAATTTATTTAAAAGAGTTTATTTGAGCAAATGGTGATTCGTAAATTGGACAGTTCCAAACAAGAAGTGGTTCAGGAATTCTACCGAGGGAATGCAAACAGGAGGCTTTATAGGAGATGCACAGAAATAAAGCAAGTATAGTTATACAGATGCCTTATTTTGTCTACCCTGTTGGAAAGACAAGTTTGTTAGCTGCTTCTGATTGGTTGAGCTTAAGTTCTGTTTTTCTTGAAAATAGGTATTTGTAAGAAAGAGCTTAAGTTTTGCTTATGCTTGTAAATAAAGCAAAGTTAAGGTCACTTATGAGGCCTAGCTGGCTTTGTCTGCTCAGGGATTCTTCAGCCCTGGTCTCCCTTTTAATTTACTTTGGCACATGCATCTTAGTTTTGGCTGGCAGTACTTTCAGAAGTACCCCTCTTTCAAAAACTCAGTTTTTTATGTATTTGATTCCAGTCAATTTTATACGCCAGGGAATGACTCACAGTTTTTTCTGTGAACATCATTATATTTGCTATATTTCATTGCTTTTTCACCCCTGCACTTTTCTTTCTGGATCTAATATTAGATGCTTTGAGTATTCTGAGACTGTATTAGGAAAATCAGATATTTAACCTCTATGTCTTGAGTTACTTTTATCAAACGGAAAGGATAATAACTATTAGTTTGGCCTTTATCTGTATATGAAATCTAATTAGATTTTTAACAACCATACCCTTGAGATAATCTTAGCCTGAGGTTTGAGTTATAACCAGGCTTTAAAACTCAAATCCTGGGTTGGGCACGGTGGCTCACGCCTGTAATCCTAGCACTCCGGGAGGAGGAGGCGGGAGGATCGCTCAAGGTTAGGAGTTCAAAACCAGCTTGAGCAAGAGTGAGACCCTGTCTCTACTAAAAATAGAAACAAATTAATTGGCCAACGAAAAATATATATAGAAAAAATTAATCGGGCATGGTGGTGTATGCCTGTAGTCCCAGCAGAAGGATTGCTTGAACCCAGGAGTTTGAGGTTGCTGTGAGCTAGGCTGATGCCATGGCATTCTAGCCCAGGCAAAAGAGTGAGATTCTGTCTCAAGGAAAAAAAAAAAAAACAGGCCGGGCGCAGTGGCTCATGCCTGTAATCCTAGCACTCTGGGAGGCCGAGGCGGACGGATTGTTCAACGTCAGGAGTTCGAGACCAGCCTGAGCAAGAGCGAGACCCCATCTCTACTAAGAATAGAAAGAAATTAATTGGCCAACTAAGTATATATAGAAAAAAAAATTAGCCGGGCATGGTGGTGCATGCCTGTAGTCCCAGCTACTCGGGAGGCTGAGGCAGAAGGATCGCTTCGGCCCAGGAATTTGAGGTTGCTGTGAGCCAGGCTGACGCCACGGCACTCTAGCCCAGGCAACAAAGTGAGACTCTGTCTCAAAAAAAAAAAAACAAAAAAAAAACCCCTCAAATCCTGGCCGGTGCCATGACTCATGCCTATAATCCTACCACTCTGAGAGTCTGAAGTGGGATAACTGCCCGAGCTCAGAGTTCAAGACCAAGAACGAGAGCAAGACCAAGAGCATGAGCAAGAGCAAGATCCCATGTCTACTAAAAACACAAAAAATTGTTGGGTATCATGGTGGTGAAAAATCATACCATGAAACACTAAAAGAAACAAGCTAGTGTAATTATTTTAATATATACAAAATACATTTTAAGGAAAAAAATTAAAGTAGATAATGTCACTTCGTATGGCTAAAAGTTAAATTTACCATGAAGATACTGCAATTCTAATGTTATAGGCACCAACTAACATGGCATCAAAGTACATGAAATAAAAGTTGACAGTACTTCAAAGAGAAATAGATGAATCTATACTCATGGTAATATAGTTTAACATTAAGTTTCAATAAATAATAGTTCAAGAAGACAAAACTCAGAAGGAATAAATAGGATTGAAACAACATGATTAACAAATAGATCTGTGGATGTATGAAACACTGTACCCACAAACTACAGAATACACCTTACTTTCAGCAAACATAAGACATTTACCAAAATTGGTGATATGCATAACAAAAATTTCAGCTCAGATATCACAATTTGTCAGCATATACAGTATGATATGTGACTTTCATTCAATTTTTCCAGAAATAAATAAAAAAATAGAAAATTCTATGTAAATGAAAACTTAAATATATATTTTAAGAATAGTTAATGGTTGAAGAAAAATCACAATAAAATTAGAAAATATTTAAATTTAAGTATAATGAAATATAATAAAATTTTATGAGAAACTATTAAAGATTATTGGAGAAATGCCTTTGGAATAAATATGTTAGAAAAGGAGAAGGATGAAAATCAATGCTCTAACTATCCATTTCTGAAAATTAAAAAAAAGAAAACAGCAAACACACTCAAAGGAAGTCAAAATAAGTAAATAGTATATGCAATTTAAGATAAGAAATTAGTGAATAATAATACATTTGATAAAATCAAGACAGATTTGGTTATTTGAATAGACTGACAAAACTGATAAACTTCTGGTGAGATAAATCACGGAAAGAAAAGCAAATAACAGTATTAAGAATTGGAAGGAGATATTTTGCAGATATTAAACATATAATAGAATAACCAAATGTACATAGAAATATAAACAGCTGACATTGACAAATATCTAGAAAACTGTAACTATCAAAACCAAGATCAAGAGAAATAGGCAACGGAATAGTTTTAGATCAAGATCGTAGAACTGTATGCTCATGTGCTCAAGTTACATGTTGAATGTTCATAGCATCATGATCATAATAGTTTCCAAACTCAAAACAATCCAAATATGTGTTTCCATCAGAACGGATAAATTGTGACTACTTATTCCATTAATACTATTCAGCATAAAATGAATGATCTATTAATATCTATATGCAACATGATTCATTTTAAAAACATAATATTGGTCAAAATTTGTTAAATATAAAAAGAATATGTACAGTATTATTCCATTCATATGCAATTCAAAACCAGGCAAAACTAAGCTAGTGTTTAGGGATACATATTCAAACATTTAAAAAAAAGAAAGTAAAATAAGACAATGATTTCAATTGCAGGGTACTTATTACTTCTGGGACAAAGAGAGAGGTTATGATTAGAATGGAGCATGCAAGGTGTTTTGGGGTTTACAAAGTTCCCTTTCTTGACATGGGAGGTGTTTACATTAGTGTGCATTTGATAATAAGATATTTAGATTTCATAAAATGTTCTATAAATTTGTTGTACATAACAATAATGAGCAGTAAAAGGAAAGAAAAACATAAAATGAACATTTCTCAACAAATGTTATGAGTCTAGCAAAATCTTAACCTTAACCCTGATAAGCACAATGTGAGAAATAAAAATTAAATGTCAATATTCTTTATAAACATAGATGCAAATATTTTAACACAATATTAGCAAACTGAATCCAGCAATAATTTAAAAAGGAATAATATACCACAGCCAAGATGTATTTATCCTAGTATTGCAAGTTCTGTTTAACACTTAATTTTTGTAATTTGACACATAACAGATTAAAAGATATAGATGATAGAGTAACTCAGGGATGCATAAAGAAAAATCAGCAAAATGGAGTATTTGGGGGACATTTTTAATCCATAAGGGAATCTACGAATTATCTACAGTAAATGTCATACTTAATTTAGGGGAAACATTGGATACATTCTGTTTGGTACCAAGAATAATTCTGGATGTCCACTATCAACTCTTCTATTCACATGTTACTGACCAGTGCATTAGTGCAAGAAAAATTATCCTCTCTATATTATTAGCACACAGAATGATAGGGACGTATGAGAATCTACTCAAGAGTTTTGAGTATCTTAAGTGAATGATAGTTAAGTGAAGGAAAACCTTAAAACTGTATTTCACATGATTCTCTCCACAATCCAAGGAAAATACTTTACATAGTCACACCTTTTATAGTCTTCTTTTCTTACCTGTTATCTCCTTTTCCTTTTCAGCCCAGACTTCTGAAAAAGTCTTTCTGTGATTTTTCCCTAGCATCTATTCTCTTTCTCCCATAGAAGTGGGAGACCACTTTTCTTTGGTTTGTCTTCTTATATTTTCTCTTATGGAAACATACCACCAACATGCAGCTCAAAATCACAACTCTGCTATCCATTCTCTACCTCTTTCTCATGTATTATGTCGCAAGTTCTAAAGGACTATGGCATTTTTTTTATCTGCAGACACTGCCCTGCAGCCTCCTGAGTAGCTGGGACTACAGGCATGTGACACCAGGCCTGGCTAATTTTTTCTGTTTATAGTCATCTGGCTAATTTTTTCTACGTTTAGTCGAGACGGGGACTTCTCTCTGTTGCTCAGGCTGGTCTTGAACTCGTGACCACAAGTGATCCTCCCGCCTTGGCCTCCCAGAGTGCTAGGATTACAGGCATGAGCCGCCAAGCCCAGCATGTCTTTGCTCTTAACATGAAAAGGTATATAGGATTTCACCAGACCTGTGTCAACAGAGCAAATGGAAGTCTACATGCTACATATCTAAATATATAATAGTCATAAATATATAAAGCTAACAAACTTAAAGAAAATAGTTCTATTCTACCTTGACAAATATACCATCATAGCAACAAAATAGAAAATATCTACATAGCTATTTTATAACTGAAATTTGCAAATAATCAATGATGACACAATTAATTTGTGAATATCTGAGTGTTCTGTAGATCACCCAGCAAAGTTTGCATTAGTAGTAAAATGCAAACATTTATTATTTATTTATTTATTTATTTATTTTTGAGACAGAGTCTCACTCTGCTGCCCGGGCTAGAGTGCCATGGTGTCAGCCTAGCTCATGGCAACCTCAAACTCCTGGGCTCAGGCGATCCTCCTGCCTCAGCCTCCCGAGTAGCTAGGACTACAGGCACGCGCCACCATGCTCGGCTAATTTTTCTATATATATTTTTAGTTGGCCAGTTAATTTCTTTCTACTTATAGTAGAGACGGGGTCTCGCTCTTGCTCAGGCTGGTTTCGAACTCCTGACCTTGAGCGATCCGCCTGCCTCGGCCTCCCAGAGTGCTAGGATTACAGGCGTGAGCCACTGCGCCCGGCCAAAATGCAAACATTTATAATTCATAAATTATGTTTCTTAAATAAAAATAGCTTTTTTAGTCCAGCAAAATAGCTATTTATTATGCTATAATCAAGATTAAAAGAATTCTTTATTTACATTAATATTGAATTAGACAATCTTTCTTGAGCTTCCCCATTTTCAGAATTTTGCTAATTCACTTTCCTTTGTACTAAGAGGGTGAGGTGGGATGAGGAACCTTGACACTTCACAATGAATACAGTAGTTTCACCATATCCACACTCTGCCTTCTGTGGTTTCAGTTACCTGAGGTTAACCACAGTTCGAAAAGAGGTGAGTACGATACAGTAAGACATTGAAGGCTGGGCGTGGTGGCTCACGCCTGTAATCCTAGCACTCCGGGAGGCCGAGGCCAGAGGATTGTTTGAGCTTAGGAGTTGGAGACCAGCCTGAGCAAGAGCAAGACCCTGTCTCTACTAAAAAAATAGAAAGAAATTAGCTGGACAACTAAAAAATATATATATATATATGTATATATATATATAAATTAGCTGGGCATGGTGGCGCATGCCTGTAGTCCCAGCTACTCAGGAGGCGGAGGCAGGAGGATCGCTTGAGCCCAGGAGTTTGAGGTTGCTGTGAGCCAGGCTAACACCACGGCACTCTAGCCCGGGGAACAGAGTGAGACTCTGTCTCAAAAAACAAAAAAACCCAGACATTGAAAAAGGGAGAGAAGGAGACCACATTCACATAACTTTTATTACAGTATATTTTATATTAATAATTGTTCAATTTTATTATTAGTTATTATTAATCTTTTACTGTGTCTAATTTATGAATTAAACTTTATCACAGGAATGCATGTACAGCAAAAACATAGTGTACTTAGAGTTCGGCACTGTCTGCAGTCTCAGGCACGCACTGGGCTTTCGGAATACATCCCCCACGAGTAAGGCGGAACCACCTCCGGCAGGTAAGGGCAGACTGCCGTTATCTGTTTCTTTGCTTGGCTCGCAGTTTTGAAATTTATGGCATAATGTAGTACTGCTTTCTTTGGTAGCTGTTGCAGATCTTTTAAAATTGATTTTTTGTTCACTTTTAACTTTGGAAAAGAAATATGGTGGGGAACGTGGATCAAGGCTGCAGGCATTGGGTGCCTGTGCGGGGTGACGGCAGCGCTGCTGCGTGGTGAGGCGGCGGGGACGAGAAAGACGAGCTCTGCAGACGCTTCTCTTCATTCACCAGGTTAACCAGATCTGGTTTTAGCTCCACAGGAAACTGAGGACTCTTTTGAAATGACACGGATCTGTCTTTGAGTG